>LOEQ01004038.1:172775-184465 GCA_001685075.1 Bramus lutescens
GAGGGGTGGAAGCCAGCGCCATCTTTAAGGTGCGGCTCCACGCGGCTCACTACAGGTTTGCAGAAAATTAGAGCACAAAAGTCACAAATTAGGAGAGACTGGTTCTACTCTTAATGACTTTCAAAGATCATTAGGAGACATTTCCAGTCTACAATCAGCTATTGGAATAATACCTGATCTAATAGTTCATTTAAACAAACCCTTAGATGGTGACAAAGACTTAAATAGTTTCAGAGAATTAACAGCTGAAGTGGAATAGGAAATGACGATTGTTGAGGAGAAATTACAGGAAGCACACGTGGATAGTGTGAATCCAAATCTAAATTGTATTCCAGTCATATTCTCTTCCAGAATTTCTCCCATAGGAATTTTAATGCAGAGGGATGATATTATCTTAGAATGGATCTTTTTACATCATAAACCAACTAAAAAAATTAAAAACTTATGTGGAAAAGTCTCTGAGTTAATTATAAAAGGTAAATTGAGACTTTGTTAATTAGCAGGCATAGACCCAGCAGAAATTATATTGCTTTTTACTACTGATAAAATAAAAGAAAAGTTATGGGAAGACAATGAACCATGGCAAAGAGCTTGTGGTATTTTTGGAGAGAAACTAATAGCAATTATCCAAATAGTGATAGACTTAACCTTATGAAGAGAACTTCTTGGATTCTTCCCTGAATTGTATGTGATGCTCCAATAACTGGAGCCCAATCATTTTATACTGATGGAAATAAATCAGGGAATGTAGGTTACAAATCAGAAGAATTAAGTAAGGTGGAACAAAGCCCTTATAATTCTGACCAGAAGGCAGAATTATATGCTATTCTTATGGTACAAAGGAATTTTAAAGAACCCCTCAATATAGTAACTGATTCACAACATGCAGAAAGAGTTGTCTTGCACATTGAAACCACTGAATTTATACCAGATGATACAGAATTTACTTCATTATTCATTCAGGTGCAAGACATAATCAGGAATAGGCTTTGTCCTATCCACATATCATGCATCTGATCCAATATAGGTCTGCCAAGTCCTCTAGCTCAGAGTAATGCAGAAATTGATCAATCTGAGGTATGTTTCAGGCCTCAGAATTTTATTTTAAAAAATAACTTCAATAGCAAAGGTTTTAAAAAAGTTTCTGACTACATGGCAACAAGCTAAGGAGATTATAAAGAGGTGTCCTATTTGCTCTTTCTATAACCAAACACTGTTGCCTGCATTGAGTAACCCAAAGGATACTCAAAGGAATGAGGTGTGGCAGATGGATGTGTTCTAATTTACAGAATTTGGAAAATTAAAATAAGTACACCACACCATAGATACTTATTCAGGTTTTCAATGGGCAACTACCTTGCTCTTGAAAAAGGATGACTCGGTAATCACACATGTATTAGAAGTTATAGCCATCATGGGCATTCCTGCACAAATAAAGACAGACAATTGTTCAACATATATATCTAAGAAAATGAAACTTTTTTGCTTATTATAATATAAAGCATATTACAGGTATACCAAATAATCCTACAGGTCAGACAGTTATAGAAAGGTCAAATCGAACTATAAAGGATATGATAAACAAATAGAAAGGGATGGAAAATACCCCCAGAAATAGATTGCATAATGCTATATTAACCTTGAATTTTCTTAACACTAATGAGAAAGGAACAACGGAGACAGAGAGACATTGGATAACAGAAAAAAAAAACTTCTGAATTGAATCAACTAGTGTATTTCAAGGATGTGTTGACTTCACAATGGAAATCAGGAGATCTGCTACATTGGGAAAGGGGTTTTGCTCTTTTTTCCACAGCAGAAGAAAAATTGTGGATACCATCAAAATTAATAAAGATTCACTTTGAGCAAGAGAAACCTCTTGAGAAAGAGAAGTGACAGCTCATCCACAATGGTGACAACCATACAGCTAGTACGGAAACGATATAGGGTTGGGACAAGATTCTGCTCTAGTCTTTACAGGAAAATACACATCATCAAAAATTCAAGAGACCCTGGATGATTGGAAGCGAGAGAAGAAAAAAATAACTATCCAATAAGGGTCATCAGGAAAAAAAAGGAATATGACTTATAAGGACAGGTGATCAAAACATAAATATATATACATATATATGAATTATATAAGAATATATAGAGCTAGTTTAGCAGCTGGACAATGGCTCTGTTCTTCTCTAAATCCAAGTGTGTTGTTAAAAGGAACGTTCAGAGTTTCTGTCTCATGTCAGGAGCCATCTAATGTGGCACAGAAAGAAGACTTTAGGACAAATTTTACTTTCTCCATACCTATTTTGTCTATATTGTATTCTTTATTGAATGTATGTCTAGATGAATAATGTTAAAGTTTCCACAATGAACAATAGAGTTTTCTAAAGATCGTTTTCCTGCAGTAATTTTTGATGTTTCCTGGAAGACGATGGGGCCACACAGCAACAACTCCACCTGGTTGAGATAACATCATGATGCTGATGGCGCTACTATAAGACTGTTTTTATGGGTACTAGTTGCTGAAATGATGCACCTTTTCATGATGTTCTGGCCAGAACCCCAAATAAGAACTTTGGAAAAAACTCTATTGACTGCTCAGAAATCATTTGCAACTAACTAGACAGTAATCTTGAAACTTGACCACCACTTTACTTTTGTATGATCCCATAAAGAAAACATCTCCCCCATGACAGTGGGAAGCAATTCTAGAGAATGACATCCCCTCTCCCAAAAATGTTTGACCTCAGGGTTCGGAACACCATTTAGGGGTTGTTGATTATTACTTGTATAAGGTACAGGGTTAGGGTGGAAACTATGTAGGTTCAGAGATAAAAAAATAAAGGAATAATAATAGTGGGTGATAGAGTTTATACTTGTGAGCTCTTATTTATGGAAAATTTACACTGGTATAGTTTTTTGTATATTTATAAAAGTTTAAATTATATTTGTTATTTCTGTTTACAATATTTGTACACCTATGCAAGGTTATTCTGTCAGATTGTATATATGCATGTTTCTACCTCTGTTTGGGATATTTTGTATATTGACACAACTTTTAGGATGTATTTTCATATTGCATTATATATTTTTCTTACATCTGATCAAGATACTTATACGTTGTTTACATTTGAGGGCATTATCCTGATTTGCAGCACATTTGTTTACAGATTATTTAATATTTTGACATGAAGTCTTATTCTTTAAGTTATACAGGTGTTAAATATTATAGGCCAATAGTTGTTCATGTTTGTTATATAGTCAGATTAATTAGGTACTTTAGATACCTAGAGATTGTATTTTGTCTAGATAGCTAATCTTCAACCTCTTCAAGGATCTGTAGAACACGGCATTTAAATAACTTAGGATTCTGTTGACATGAGACATAACTGCTCCTGACATAATCTATTCCCGAGAGAATGTTGAACTCTAAAGACACTCCACTTGGAGTTTGTTTTCTTCTTGGCACAACTGGCCTTTGGACAAGGAACTGCCCATGCCTCAACCACTGACAAAGTACATGGTATCTGGACTGGATAAGCAGGACACAAGGAAAAAGGATTGCCAAGACAGGGTAAGGTGGTTCTGAAAAATTCCCTGCCTCTAAGATGGTCTGTCAGTTATGCTAGGCCTTAGCCAAAGTTGGTTGCCTCAACAGTGCAAATGAGACTTTGGATGATTGCTCAGGTAGCCAGTTGTCTCTGTCATGTACTGCTCCCTTTGGAAGCTGCTTGATTGCACTTCCTGCCTACTCAAGTAATATTCTCTCCCTTCTTAGCCCTTCAATGGGTTTGAAGATTATATAGTCATAGTTACCTTCCTCTTATGATTTAGCCAAGCTTATTTCTGATGCAAGACTTAGACTCTTTGGAATATAATGTTTTTTTTTTAAAAAAAACATTTGTCATGTGTTCCTTGCTTAATATTGTTTATGTTGGTTGTAATTTTATACTTCATATCTTCTCCCATTGAATATAGTTTTGTATTGGGTTTGGATTACTCTTGTTTAGACAAAAGAGGGAGGTGATAGGGAAGCTTTGTTAACCAATTATCTTCAAGAGGTAGGACCAAGTTAGGGTGTGGCTTTCTGGCACAGAAGAAAAAGACGCTCTCTCCCTTTGGTTCCCTCACAGCACAGCTCAGCTTGGACTTCTCGTTCCTGTTTCATGAGTTTCCCTCTTATAATAAATAAAAATATAATTGTTTTATCTTTTAGCTAGCCTGATTATTTCCCGAATTGGGCTAACTTCTACATATGTGTATTCTTGAATCCAGGATGCATGTGTAAATACTATCTGTGGAAGCCTTACAATGGTGTTAGATATGTAAGATGAAAAGTAGGAACACAAAATAGCCAGGTCTAGTTTTGGTACTTACATGTCTTGGTAAGGGTTCTATTGCTGTGATAAAATATGGTAACCAAAACCAACATGGGAAGGAAAGCTTGAGCCTATGGAGGGCATTTCCTATTCAAATCACAATGAGCATGCATCAGCATCCACTCAGGAGGTTTGCTTGAAGGAGCACTGTGAGAGAAAATTAGGGAGGAAGAACATCTCTGATCTAGAGCCCAGCTTCTCCCAGACTCAGGAACATTTTTCTTATAGCCGTTTTGTTCACCAGGCATTTGTTCCCTTTATAAGATTCCTTTTCATATTTTCCAAACTCCTGATCTTTAGAGACTTTCCTTCATCTTACTCTCTCCTGAAATTTTCACATCTTCAAGGCTCTTGCTTACCTGCCATCTACCTATTTCCTCCTTACAATGAGACTCTATTAAGAGAAAGTGTAAGGTCTGTAAAAGCAGAATCCTTGGGCTCAGATAGCCCCACTTTAGTCACCAGCACCTAGGGATGGAAAGGCGCACAGCTGGTCCTCGATAGATGCCTGTGGATGAGACATGATGGAGAAGAAGACAAAATGCCAAGAAATAGCAATCAGTTCTTCTTGGAAATTAAAGTTTTGGTGTTAAAAATAAGCATAAAATACTATCCCTAGGAAATGAAATGTTGCACCAAATAAAAGAATTTAAAAAACCTTTGTTTCCATAACTTAAACACCCATAGGACTATTAGAAACTTCTTTCAAATCTATTAAAAAGGCTATTTTCTAACAATTCATGTTAAAATCTTTTATAATGCCTCCTAAGGCCCCTATACTTCCAGGGCAGGAACTCACTATTTTAAGTTATTGAATTCATAATCCAAATCAATGCTTTTTCATACAAGTGCCCACTACAGGGGCCATAGGACTTACTTATTCTACTAAAACTCTCAATATTCAAAATATTTATGAGTATCACCATAGGAACAAAATCTATATCTCTTTTCAAGTAACATATTCTATACTTTTATACATCTTAGTTTTTACTTAGTATTGTGACAAAAATCACTAATTTATGAAAATAAGCATCAAATACCTGCTAAGATTCAACCAAGTTTTCTTTACATCAGAACTTGATCTGTAATAAGTCTAAAAGCTAAACTGATGCTCATGGTAACATGCATGAAAAAGGAGTAGCTGAATCAGGGGAAAGTCTGGGATTTATTTATATCTCATAAGCCATGGGACAAATAATATTTTAAGTAGAGAACATTTTGACAATTTTGCCATGCTTGTATTTTAAACTATGATGTCCAACAGAACCTCTTTGCAGGATTAAAGAGCATCCACACGCTCAGTTCCACTGGGAGCTGAAGGGCACGGGCTATCTGTCTCTGCAGCGGGAGGATGGATTCTTCACATGAGGGTGGAGGACAGAATTGCCAAGAGTAACAACTCAAGGCAGTGGCAGCAGTGAAGACTGCCATTTAATATAAGCTGTATTTGTTTATATGTAGGGGGCAAAGTGAGAAACCTGATTGCAACAGGCAGGGGCTTCTTGTTGCAGGAAGGTCTTGTTTCCATCATTCACATATAAAGTGTTTTATCAAGAGTCTAAGCAAGCTATTATGATGGCAAAATGAAAGTTAAGAAGCTGCTTTGAGAAGAAAATAGTGGTAGAAATTCCCACAACCCCAGCCTTGTTCCTCAGCCTTGCTCAAAGGTTACTTTCTTCTAAAACGAACCCAAACACATAAGAAAAATAACTTTAAAGGTGGTTTTGCTGTGTGGCTTGTGAAAACTCCCTTGACCCAGATTCTAGGTGACAAAAAACTCACTGAGCAGAATCATTTGGAAATAGTCCTGCTAGTTTAGAAGGTATCTGACTTGTTTGTATAGACTTGTCTTGTACTGCCTGGGTATGAATTGTTCTGGATGACAGATCTGTAGCCCTTTAAAGTAGACATGGTGTTACTCTCCATTCCTGTAACAAATACCCGCTATAAATCAACTTCTAAAGAAAAATAGTATCTGGGCTCAGAGGTACAGCATTTCCCGTCTGTACCTGATCCCACTATTTGGCCCTGTGGCAAGGCAGCTCATGTTAGCAGCCAATCCAACACCAAAAAAAGAAAAGAAAATGACAAGAAGTAAAGGGAACAGGAGGTTCCAAATTCCCTTTATGCTGCCATTAGATCCCACCTCTTAACATCGCTGCCACTGACCAATAGTGCATTCAGCCATGACCCTCTGGGGACATTTCTGATCCAAATCTAAGAAAGGTGGAGAAAACCACAAAGAAGACGTATGTGGCCTCCTTACTCTGTGATATAGGCATGTGTGGTCTCCCCTACTTTGTGATCTGGGCATGTGGGGTTGCCCTACTCTATGATTTTGAGTTAGTGAATAATGGAGAGCTTTGACCCCAGTGACAAAGCTACATTTTTCCTTCACATGGCGACAAAGTCCGGATGCTGTAGATGAGGACACCTGAGAGGTTTGTTCCCAGAATGCCCCTCACCACTTCCTTTAGATGAACCACAAAGCTTTCAGTGCTGGCCAGTCAGCCTTGGGGAGAGAAATACCGTTGTACCCAGTGAATTATTGATGGCCATACAGGGCATGGTAAAGATGCTGCGGGCCCAGTGACAATGATGGACTTGTCATCTTGATTGCAAAGAAATGCATGCATGGGGAGTAAAAATGTATTTCAATTTATATTCAGCTTTGCTCAAAATCTTCCTTAAAAGTGAAATGTCACACTTCACACTGTTAAAGAAATCTTTCAGTTTCTCATTTTTATACACAATTCTAGAAGAAGATTGTATCAGCAATGCTTACACTTGGTTTAATTAGCAGTCATTTCTAAGCTGGACCATGATAAGCTTTTGCAGAAGAAATGAAAAAGTTCATAAATCTGTCAGTCTTGGTACAAAAAAAAGACTTTTTTTTTCAAACTGCTTGGATTGGAAAAGGATGCTGAGGTGGTGGATTTTAAACTTTTATCCAGGCCATTTATCTTTTCTCAATATCTAGAAGTCTTCAAGCTCTCCCATGTGCTACACATTTACTCGGATCCTCAAAATCACAGTTATTCCCCGTCACATTCTCCAAGCCATAGTTAAAATAGATGTGAGTGGTTAAGAAATTTCCATTTATTAGTTGTAGTAGTGCAGCAAGGAAGAACTTTTAAAAAGGTATCTGGAAATGTTTCTCAGCCTGGGGCAGAGAGAGCAAAACCTGGGTTGTCTTGGGACCTTGTTAACAAAGCACGGGAGAACCATAGACCTATGTTTTCCAGAGAATATAGTGTAAGGTAATAAATTTAGTAAAAACAAATACTATGTTTATGCAGGTATATACTATAAAGCAAGATAAACAGAAAAATTATCTGCCTTCCAGTTAATGAGTAACTGATTAAGAATCTAATTTTCTCATCTCTTTAGTCAGTTTGTTATGCAGAGCTAAGGCCAAGTCATGCACTCCTTTGACTACTAATTGAGCTTTAATAATGTATTGGGCCCTGAAATAAGACGTACTCTTTCAAGAAAGACCCTAATACTGTCATTATCTGTAAAGAAGGATCTACTCTAATGGGGTGGTATGTGCACATGTATTTAGGCTCACTTACTAAAGCAGAAAACCTCAAGAGGGGCACATCTTGAAGGTGGGATGAAAAGTGTCATGGGCATCTGCTCAAAGGGCATGACTGACCTGAGGGCGAGTAGGCATTTCTCGTGCATGATGAAAAGGCCACTCATTTTGAGTGGTCTAAAGCCTTAGGAATGTACACAGGTCCAAGGCAGTGGAGTGATTCTGGAAGCTGGAGGAGTCGGGTACAACTCCAATAGGGGTGAAATTTTGAGGTGAGAAAGAAAATGGGCATTAATGTGTGTGAAACCTTTCCAGGTTGACAGTGCATTGAAGCATGAATTCAGTTTGCCACTGAAGCAAGGCTCAGAACACTTCTTAAAACTATTGTTTTTACAGTCCTACCTAATACAATCGTTACTAAATAATAGTGCAAATCTGTGATAATTCTACAGTGTAGATAGAGGATTTGCATGCCCTTTATCACTACCAAAATACTTATTGAATGTTCACTTTGTTTCATTCAGAGCACTGATAAGGGAGAGGCACACAATAGAGGGAAAATTCCTATTCCTGAGTTGCTAAGGTGTCTCTGGGTTAATAAATGGAACCAGTACTCGGCAAATGAAAACTATGTGTTATAGTTCAAATAAATAAACTATCTGTAGGTGCAAGAGAAGTCAGAACCATGAGAGGGTGCTTGGCTTTGGTGTTGGTCTTGGTGCAAGGATCATAGGATGGTATTCATTTGCTTTTTATAAAAGAAGTGGGAACTTTCCAGAAATACAGGAGTCTCTGAAGGAGATAAGGGGTTTTCAGTGGTGGGGTCAGCTTGTTTAAAGCAGTAGAAGTGGGGAAAGGTGAACCATAAACTTACTGGGACAGCTAGGAGATGGATGACTAAGAAATTCTAACTGAGATGAACTAACGTTAAATAATTCAGCAAATTCAGGTGAGTTCTCCAACCGTGGAAGAGGTAGTCAGATTTTGACCACCTACTTTGTAATTAGAACTCCTGGGAAGAAAAGCTTTTAATTGGAGTGTTCAGTTATTACTATAATCTTCCGGAATTCCTGCATTGTCAAGCCACTACAACAAAAACAATGTAGGGAGCAGGGTTGGAGAATTAGACATTAGAACAATGCAAGCAAAACTGCAATGACATATTCTTCTCATTTGAAAATGGAGATTAGAGAGAAAATATCAAAATGGTAATATCTTTACTTTAAAACAACTATTTATGTCATTATGCAGCTACTATTATTGGATCATTACTGTGATAATTAAAGTTTTCAATTACATGTTGCATTGTTGTTAGGCTTATACACTCATTAATTAGTTCACTTACATAAAACCCAGTGAAGAACCAGAGGGATTTTATTACCCACTGCTTCAAAGACAAGAAAACAAAGGCAACAAGGTTAAGTGGCTCCTGAGCTCCTCCTATGGGATCTGGGGTCCTCAGGCTGGATGTCTGACCCCACACATGACCTCATTGGCAGGGCTCCCTCAGTTGCGCTCTCGGCCGCATTTTCCCCACTAATTGGAAACCAGAGCCCCTGATGTTCCTGAAAATTAATCTTACTCACAGCTGCAAGGTGTACCTGTTCCTAGCCTGTTTGTTTACATGTTGCAATTAGCAACCACCTACTCTGGAGGTGAGACTGTTAGGTCTTCCTTTGGAAATCCTGACTTCTGCAAAGGTGAGTGACAGGTTTTTTGGGGATGAACTGAGTGATGAACAGGACCTTGGCTCCTCTGGCGAGGTGGACGTGCTGCTTATGAGAGGCACGCAGAGCAAGGAAAAGTGACTGTGTCTTTTCTCACTTGTTGCCTCGCCTTTTTAAGGCTCCCCTTTCCTAGTCACAGTCCCCATGGGGCACATAAGGAGCAGTGTGGCTGCCAGGGCCTCTCCTTTGTCTGCAGTGTTTGTGAATGAACCTGTATGCCTGGTTCTCTTGCTGTACAGTGAGGGGCTGAATACGGCATGGGAAATGAATGATGGAAACTGGTGGGGAGAAAAGTCTCAGGAAATGAGAAAGGACCCTAGCTAAGGTGACACTTAGCATCACCTGCTCCTCTGTGGTAGCCTTGTCAATTGACCTTTTGTCAGATATTCTCATGCTACAAGAGGCCTGGCCAGTGGTAAGATCCAAGGAAGTGCTTTGTATTCTTCCTTTCTGTTCCTCTTCTCCTACTTGTTTTTCCTCTCAATCTCCCTCCTTTTTTCCTTACCTCCCTCCCTCCCTCCCTCCCTCCCTCTCTCCCTCCCTCTTTCCTTAAGAATATTGGAACTGTGAGGGTGTTATGCACTAATGACTCCCCCTGAGTTGCCTGACTGTTGTTGATGCAATGCTTCCACATGTGACCAGGAGACTTTGTCCTGGGATGTGTTATTCCTTCTTTGATACTTTCCTATTCTACTCTCAAAACTTCTTGTTTTCTGTATCTGTTTGATCTCTGACTTCAGTTTAATTACCCATTTACCCAGAAGGAAAGCAGCCTTGTCCTGGGACTACTACCTTATCCTCATTTGTATTTTTTAAATGTTTTTATTATTTCTTTGGGAATTTCATTAGATTATTTTGATCATAGCCACCTCTCATGACTTTTGGAAGATCTATTCCCTCCCCTTCTTTTCCCTTCCTTTCCCTTCCCTTCCCTTCCCTTAGCTTCCTTTCACTTTCCTTCCAACACAGCTTTTCAATTTTAACCTCCATGAAGTCCAATTTGTGTTTCCTATACTCTTGGGTATGTGGCCTTCTACTGGAGCATGGCCCACCTACCAAGGGTACCCCTTAAAGAAAACTGACTCTCCCTCTCCCAGCAACTGTCTATTGCTAACAGCGCCCCAGTTAGGGGTTATACTTCACCCTCATCTCCCCTTGGCATCCTGGGATTTTGTCTGGCTTGAGTTGGCACAGGTCCAGAGCATGCTGTCACACAACTGGGAGTTCATATGTGCAACTTCCCAGTTGTTGGGAAAACATTGTTTTCTTATAGTAATTCACCACATTTGGCTCTTAAAATCTTTCTGCCTTCTCATGTGCAATGATTCCTGAACCTTAGGAAGACGGGTGATATATATGTCACACTGGAGTATGACCAATCACGGTCCTTAGGAAGACAGATGGTATGTATATGTCACATTGGAGTATGACCATTCCACGGTCCTTTGTTCTCTGCTCCTTGACAATGTCTGGTCCTCTGCGCTAACCACCATCCAACTGAATAATGAAGATTCTCTCATGAGAGTTTTTAGAGATGACTAATCTAGGATATAAAAATCAACTATTGGGACTCAGTTTCACACTGTGGCCATTTAGCAGAATAATAATAGCAGATTCTTCCTTAGGGTGCATGGCTGTTCCAATCACAGGTTCTTGGTCCAAATAAATAGTGCCAGTTATGCATTTCATCTTGTGGGGCAGGCCTTGAAAACATTAGAAAGACAAAGACTCAACATTTTTGTTGTTGTTGCACCAGTGAGCCTGTTTTTTCCAAGCATGTCATTCTTATAGCTCATGATTCAGGGTTGATTAGGATTGGAGGTTAGCTTTCTCCTCTATAAGGATGCATACCATCACCTAACACTGTAAAAGCTACCCAAGAGGGCAGATGCTTTGAGGTTAGTACCAGCCTGACCTTCTCCTTGTTCTTGTTTGTTTACTTTTTTTTACTTCCTGACCAGTTTCCCCTCCCTCTGCTCCTCCTAGTCAATATCTCCATCCTTCTCCCCACAACACCATCCTCTCCTCCTAGTCAATATCTCCATC
>LOEQ01004038.1:184485-198624 GCA_001685075.1 Bramus lutescens
CTCCTAGTCAATATCTCCATCTTTCTCCCCACAACACCATCCTCTCCTCCTAGTCAATATCTCCATCCTTCTCCCCACAACACCAACCTCTCCTCCTAGTCAGTATCTCCATCCTCTCCCCACAACACCATCCTTTCCTCCTAGTAAATATCTCCATCCCTCTCCTCACAACACCATCCTCTCCTCCTAGTCAATATCTCCATCTTTCTCCCCACAACACCATCCTCTCCTCCTAGTAAATATCTCCATCCCCACTCCTCACAACACCATCCTCTCCTCCTTGTAAATATCTCCATCCCTCTCCTCACAACACCATCCTCTCCTCCTAGCAAATATCTCCATCCCTCTCCTCACAACACCATCCTCTCCTCCTAGCCAATATCTCCATCGCTCTCCTCACAACACCATCCTCTCCTCCTAGTCAATATCTCCATCCTCTCCCCACAACACCATCCTTTCCTCCTCCTCCTCTGTTTTTCTTCAGAAAAGGGCAAGCCTCTCATGTCTTTTAACAAGCCATGGTATATCAAGTTGCAGCAAAACTAAGCTCATTCTCTCCTATTATGGCTGAACAATGGTAGGAGAAAAGGGTCCCAAAAGCAGGCAACAGAGTCAGAGACAGCCCCTGCTTCCACTTTTAGGAGGCCCACAAGAAGACCAAACTACACAATTATAACAGATGTAAGGTGACTAATTCAGTCCCATGCATACTCCCTGGCTGTCAGTTCAGCCTTTATGAGCCCCTATGAGCCAAGAGTAGTTGATTCTGTAGGTTTTCTTGTGCATCCTGACTCCTTTGATTCCTACAGTCCTTCCTTCCCTCTTTTTCAGGATTCCCCAAGCTCTGCCTAGTGTTTGGCTGTGCATCTGTGCCTCTGTTTCCATCAGTTGCTGGATGAAGTCATTCTGATGATAACTGGGCTATGCACTTATCAGTGAGTAGACAAGACTGTCCTTAGGAATCATTTAATTGACTTTTTTTCCTTTCTATGACTCAAGTATGTGGTATGTTTAGCAATAGGGTCTTACTGGCAAGTTCTGCAGGAGAACCAAGAAGATCGACAATAACTTGTAATGCTTAAGGGTCTATGGGTAGAATACAGAAGTCAGGCTGGAAGAAGATAGTATGATGAGTAAGAAAGAGACTTGAGCGTGGACACATTGCTAAAGGGTATGGAGAGCTGTGACACGCATAGTGGGAGAAAGCCATCATCTCTTTTGCTCACCAGTTGCTCTGGACTGACTTAAGGTTTGGCATGCTTTTGTTGACAGAAACAGGGATGGGGACATGGTAAGGTATATTACTAAAATGAAAAGGGAGTCTTTGCTGATAGGTGCCAGGAGCTCAAATCAAGGCATGTAGTCTCTGGAATCTGCATGTAGGAACTTAGTTTCAGGACGGGGAAGAACCTCTGGTATATTCTCAGTTCTGACTTACTACATGCTGTATGCGGCATATGCCAGCATCACATTAGAGCCCGAGAAAATGCTTACCACACATGCAATCTGCAAATTAAGGAACAGGGTCTCATAAAGTCTCAAAGACCTCAGGTAGGAAGTGACAAAGCCCATGCTCTTTCTCACATGGTCCTCCTCTTACTCATGATGGGCAAATGCTCAGTTCGTTCTACTTCTTGGTAATCACTGAACTGAACTTCACTGCCTGTACTGCCAAGTACAAATGTTATGTGCAGGCTTGCTTTGTGCCGTGACTCTGAATGCTCTACCTTCCTTTGTGTCCCTGTCAGAATAATGAAATACACAGAGTAGAACCTTAACAAGCATATAAAATTCTTAATAAAATTCAGTTGAGATTTTTTTGGATGTGCCTATTAAATACATAAATACTTCAGGAAACTTCTTTGTTCTGAAACCACCCAAATACGTAAGATAAAAATCAATACAAAGCATTTTAAAGTGCACACTAAGAATTCATTCCTCAGATGTGTAAAAAAATTGTTCTAACCTTCCAAGTCCTCTGATGATTCCTATTACCCTCATGCCTCTTCTGCCATTCTGTTTCCAGCCTGATCATTAAAAATTGGTTTACTCATTCTGTACCAGCAATTAAGCAAAGCAGAACTGACTAGGCTCATTTCATAATAGCTCTTAAAGACTGCTTATCATCTCCACATCCTTTCCTCCATCCCTCTACACACATACAAAGTTCTCACTCCATTGAAATAGGAGCCATGGGATGCTGTGGGATAACACTTTGTACACTGTAAAGTCTTGTCACTTGTATTGGTTTAATAAAATGCTGACTGACCAGTAGCCAGGCAGGAAGTATAGGTGGGACAACCAGACTAAGAAGTCTGGGAAGAGGAAAAGCAGAATATGTGGTCACCGTTCAGGCTCGGGGAAGCAAGATAAGAATGTCTAACCGAGAAAAGGTACCAAGTCATGTGGCTAAACATAGACAAGAACTATGGGTCAATTTAAGTTGTAAGAACTAGTTATTAATAAGCCTGAGTTAATAGACCAAACGGTTTATAATTAATATAATAAGCCTCTGTGAGTTTCTTTGGGACTGAACGGTTGTGGAATTGGGTGCAACAGAAACTTCGGTCTACAATGGGATAAGAACAGAGGAGGTAGGCAAGTGTCTACTTCCAAGCTCTGTGGCATCTATCTTGAAATTAGAGGCAGAACACAGAACAGTCAACAGAAACAAAATGAAAGAAAAAGACATCTGTCTCAACTTGCCAGTTGTCCTGAATCCAAAGAAACACCAATGTGCTCTCATTTTCCCCCAGGTTTTTTTAGAACTGCTGTTGTATTGTTATTTTGCCTTGTCCCTTATTACGTTGAGCAAAAGGAAATTGTTGATCCCCAGCAGTGAATGCTCCTTGGAGCTAACAAATGTTGCCTTTAAGCATATTAAATGGAAGGAGGTGACAGAGATCTTCACAGACAACGCAGACTCTCTTTCCATTTCAGGATATATGTAAATGTACTACAACTTGCATGAAAGCACTGTCATGTTTCTGACTACAGCATATTTCACACTCATTTAATGAAGCCCTCTGGGTATTCATGTTCTTTTGTGAAGCTAAAAGTGGACTAAATGTAGGCCTCTTGAAATATCAATCACTAAATTTTGTAGCTAGTGATGACCAAGCTGGACGCTTGCCAGATCCTGAGCACAGGTCCTTCCTTTTACAGATGACGCTTCCTAATACCCCATCTAGTAGCCTGCAGCAGTTATATATAAGCATGGTCCATAATTCATTTCAGGTTTACATTTTCCCTGGAAGCCCTTACTGGCAATTTTATATATAATATAACTTCCTAGTGTGTTTGTTCATTCTATCGTTTGTTAAATGTTAGGCACTTGGTTTCTCTCAATCTTTCTGCACCTTGTTTGTATAAAACCACAGCCACTGCATTCATCCATAGAAATAATAGTGAGATCTAGGGGCATGGGCTCCACATTCATGTGTATCCTCAGCATGCAGCATGTTCTGTGCCAACAATGAAGGCTTCTCAAATTTATGGAACAATAAATGCTAATTGAAAGAGAAAAAGATACATCTAAAGCCTGCTTTACAGTCCTGAACCCAAAGACATGGAGCTGAATGGTCTCATTTTTCATGTGGATCTTCTTTTATAACTAATGTCACATTGGTTTTTTTTCCCTTTTTCTTTTCGAGGTTATAATATAACTTCGATTTTCCCTTTTCCCTTCTCTTTCTTCTTTCCAAACTGTCCCACATACTCCTGCCTGCTCTCTTTCAGATCCATGGCCTTTTAATATACATATTCATATATATATGTATGTATATATATATATATATATACATATATATATATGTTGTCAGGGTATCTGTCCTGCCTGGTTCCTGCAGTCATTAAGTCCCAAAGAAATCACACAGAGGTCTACATTAGTTATAAACTGAAATGCCCATTTGCTCAGGCTTCTTATTAACTCTTACAGCTTATATAACCCAATATTAGCCATTATTCTTATCTGCGTTATCCATGTGGCTAAGTACCTTATTCAGCAGGGCAATCACATCTTGCTTTTTCTGTGATCAGGTCAGGACTGCATCCTCTTCCCCGAATTCTCCTGTTCTCATTGACCCACCCCTACTTCCTGTCTGGTTGTCCCATCTACACTTCCTGCCTGGCTACTGGCCAATCAACATTTATTTAAAATATAATTGACAGAATATAGACTATGGTCCCATACCATATATAATCATGTCAAACTGTCTGATGGCAGAAAGCCTCAATCCCACACAAAGAGTTATAGACAACTGAGGAAATGTGACCAGGAGAGGTGTTCTGCATATTAATTGTTTGCACACTGCCTTACAGTCATCCCTGAAAGCAAACATTGCTCTTTTGTCTTGTGCTATACAGGGTACAGTATGCTTTACTATACAGAGTAAAAGGAAGTCATTGCTACCTAGGAGATCTGGATTAGCAGAGAAAGCTCTAGGGAGCAAGTAGATGATCTCTGAATGAGGTTAAAAAACAATAAAACTGACTTTCTATTTGGAGAGGGAAGAATGGTTTTGTGAAAAAAATTATTGATTTTTAAAGAGTTAATAATAATGTACACTGTAGCTTTAACAAAAGAGGGGGGAAGTGGAAAGCGATAGAATCATATTTCCTAGTTTCCATCTTTGATTTTTTTAAATTATTACATAATTACATAATTATCCTTTCGTTTTCCTTCCTCCAAACCCTCCCATATACACCTTCTTGTTCTCTTTCAAATTAATGGTCTCTTCTTTTATCTCTTCTTTTATTATTATCAAATGCATATGTGTATTTAAATATATATTCCTATATACAACCTGTTTAGTCTGTATAGTTACTCCGTGTGTGTGTGTGTGTGTGTGTGTGTGTGTGTGTGTATTTTTATGGTTGGCCATTTGGTGTTAGATAACCAGTTGGTATGCTCTTCCCTGAGGAAGACTATTTCTTCATTTCTCAGTTGCCTGTAGTTCTTTGCGTAGGGTGGAGGCTTCCTGGGATCTTCCTTTTTTATGTTGACAGATCTATTGTTGCTGTCCTTGTTCAGCTTATGTTTAATCAGTCATGCTGGTGCATCTTTATGGGTGTAGCTTCTGATTTGACAAGGAGGCACAGTCTCACAGTAAATTTCTGGATCCTCTGGCACTCCCTCTTTTGTAGTGGTCCTTGAGCTTTAAATGCGGGGATGTTTTGTAGATGTATCCACTGGGACTAGGCTCTTCAGGTTGATTAGTTGTGATATTCTTTAATGGCTTTTGTCTGTTGAAAAGAGATGACTCCTGGATGAAGGAGTGAAGACTACACTTATCTATAGTCATAAGAACAAATATTTAGAATGTAGTTAGGAATTATACTGGTTTAGTAAAATGGTAGCTGTAGATTCTCAAGCCAAATTCATGACTTTCCTATCCCTGAGTAGTTGACTAATAGGTTTCCTGCACCAGATATGTTTTTCTCTTCTTGGATGGATCTTAAGTCCAATTAGAGAGAGACACATGTGTGCTACTACTGCACCCTTAGGGTTATTGTCATGCTGATCATTGTTATGGTTCACAAGCACCACAACTAAATAGAACTTTTGCTTGCTTGATTCCCTCCCTTGAAAGCTTGCATGATGTCTTTTGATATCACAAAGTCAGGTCCAGCTCAGGGACCTCTGGGCCCTGTGTCTGAAGTATAAGGTGTCTTCAGCAATGGGGTCTTACCTTCCACTTCTGGGGGCACCCAAGGACATGAGCAGTAGACTGTAGTTTTTGGAAGTTTCCTGGGTAACCTTGCCCAAAAACTCAAAAGAAGATTTTTCATGCCTGGTACTAGAGTTTTTGTTAATTGGTCTTTGGTTCTTGGAGGGATCATTGTCAGCCTAGATAAGAAGTTGCCTTTAAATGTAACCATATGTGTTATCATTATGGTTACAATGCATATGTAATTTTTAGGTCTATATTGGATAGTATGATTCCATGTGATTTTTTAGGATATCCTTACTATTATTTTATCCTCCTCCTTTATTTTTCTGTACTTTCCCTCATTTACCTCCCCAAAGAACCTCTACCTTTCATATTTCCCCATAGAATATTTTACTCACATTATGGATTATTTCCCAGAGCATGTAAAAATTGTTCTATAGACAGTAACTGCTCTATATGCTGAATCAAAGAAGGAGCTTGTGACCACCTGCTGTATGGATTTTGATTATAGTGTACATGCTGAAGTCATATTAGCAAATTTCCATGCTAGGATGGTCCTTTCCAGTAAAACAGTACTTTTTTACACAGAACTTTCTTCCAGTAGTCTTTACTTCCATAGAATTTTAGAAATCTTAGAAATCTCCCATGCTATTTATGAAGAAAATAGACAATTCTCACAAGCTTAATGAATATTTGCTCATCTATCAGGCTAACTGTGCCATGCATGTTCAGCAATTGCTCTTCTGCAGGCAGAAAAGCTGCTTGAGAAACAAGAGGGCTCTAAGAGTGTCTTTCTGTGTACTACAACTTTCCCTTCCCCCACTCACAGACTAGGTAGGCAATCTACTAGCTGCATGATGAGAAAGCACATAACCCTGATGCTCATCAAAGTAGAAATTCTAAGTTCATGTGTCTGATCATGATATCATCACATAAAGGTTTGTTGGTCAAGATGTGACTCTGGTTGATGGAGATATCCTTGGCCAACTTGCTTCTAAATGCCATCTCATTCTATCTACACATTGGCTCTTGATGCCTATCCTTCCTTTTGAGGAAAGTTAAGATTTCTCTAATTAGAGATGAGTTTTCCAGGGGCAAATTACTTTGAAATGGAGGAAACAAAACTTTAAATTTAAATTTATAATAAAATATGAGAACAAATGGGCATGGAATGGGACTTGAGGAGGGTAAGGTCTGACTAAATGGAAGAATCTTCATTTATGTAAAAGAAAAAAAGACACAAGAAAGATGAGAAATGTAGTCCAGATATGTCAGGGATGGAAGAATGGTTTAACTCTGGTCTTCTGAGACCTTCTTTAACTGCGTCTAACACAGAAAAGCCATACTGAAACAGCACAGAATTGAGCTTGATATTCATCTGTAAGACAGGTTACTGAGGCCCCTCATTTGCTAAGTACTCATCTAGACTGTGCTCATAATTTCTCTTTCTCATACAGAATGTAGATAGAGAATTTATGTTTATTATGCAAATGTGTGACTCTCCCTGAGAAGGGTACGTTAAAGTCTTTACTGGAGGTATCTCTGAATGCATTCCTTATAAGAAGGACCTGTACAGGCATAATTAAGCTAAAGTAAATCATATTAGAATGATATGAAAATAAAACGGTTGCTTGGAGATCCTATAAGGTGACATCCTTACAGAAATCCTTATTTTAAAAGTAGGAACACAGACAGCAAAAGAAGGACATAGCATGATAGAGCCTGGAGTGATGTCAAGAGTCTCTAGGAGTCCAAGTCCTAGAAACATAAAGAAAAAAGAACATTTCCCATGAGACTTCCAGGACTTTAGGGGTCACAATCTTGATGAAGCCTCAAGTTTGGATTTCAGAGAGCTAGAGGAGATGTTTAAATTCTGCAATTCAGGATGTTTACCCCACAAAGGGTAGAATGTTCAAGTTCTTAACAGAACCCTATAATTCAAGGAGAAATGATATATAGGATACTGAAATTTCCTTTCCTTCTTGAAATTGAATATCCAGCCTGTTTCATATCAGTCAATAGCAACATTTGAAGAGTTACACTAATAAAACAGATTCTTAGATACTCCAGAAAATTCAGGGAAGAAGACAAGCAAGAAACAGAAAGAAGCCAAATATTTTAAATAAACTGATGCTAGGGAGCTTGGGAAGAGGCATTAGGCATTTCCCAGCTCTCAAGAAAAGCAGCCGGAAAATATTGACCAGCCCTTCACTTGGGTCTCAGTTCCTGACAGTAGATGTTCAGACCTGTGTGTCCCATCAAAACTGCTAGCCTTGTTAAAAGCACAGCATGGGACAGAGACTGCTGGAAAAGTTAAAAAGATTGCAGACCCTGGATGCCTTATGATAAATAGAAAGATTCTGTGGTAAGAAAATTAAAATGCAAATTGCAATGTCTGCTTAATATCATTTCCAGAATCCTAATGCTATAAATATGCTGTTTATGCCACATGCAGCATGGAGGCCTAATTGTGTTAATATGCCGGAGGAGAGCTCACCTCACTTGTAAAATATCCCCTCACATTTTATAGCTTTACAAATGTCAGGCTGGTAGGCTATAACTCTCCTGCTGAGGACCTCATTACCTATAAAACATTCATATCTGTCACATAAAAGATGCAGGTGAGATGCAGGTTCAGCAATTAATCCATACATCTTTACCCAAGTAGCTGGTCTTGCCACTTTTTCAAACAACAATTACACCACTTTGGGCACCTTTTACAAAGTACTATTGTTTTTCTGTGTTCGATATGAAATAAAAAACCTCTAAGTCAACTGATTTCTTTATGTTTTATTTCAGGAGCCTCTTTAATAACACTGACAGACAACTTAAAAGAGGCTTCTCATGTCTAGTAGCAGAAGGATTTGTTAAATGGTATTTAGCTCTTGGAAGGAGAATTGTCAGCCCAGATGAGAACATTTTCTGTAAACCTTATATGTATTGTAGGAGATGTTTTCCCATCCAAGCAGCTGCTTCCAAAATAGCCACAAAAGACAATATTATTATTAATTACAAATGCTGGACCAATAGTTCAGGCTTATTACTAACTATATCTTACAACTTAAATTAATCCATTTCTACTAATCTATGTATTGTCATATGGCTCATGGCTTTATCTGTCATCCAGCATGTCTTGCTCCTCTGTGTCCTGGCGACTCCACTGAATTCACCCTTCTTCCTCCCAGCATTCTTAGTTTGGCTGTTCCACCCATGTTTACTGCCTGGTTCCTGCCAGTCAATTCTTTACTGTTAACCTGTCCACCTAATCGAGCAGCAGTTCCCTTTGACTTGCCTGAATCCTGCAGTTTCTCCAATCTATGTACTCACATCTGAAGATTTGGAGCTAGGAGCCTCCAATGAAAGAACGTATGATCTTTGTCCTTTTTAGGGTCTGGCTTACCTCCTAAATATGATCTTATCTAGTTCCATTTGTTTACCTTTAAAGTTAATTGTTTTATTTTATTTTATAAAGACTATTATTATTGCCCTTGGTTGCCACCAGAGATGGAAGGTAAGTTTCTATTGCCGAAGACACCATGTACTTCAGACATAGGGCCCAGAGGTCCCTGAGCTGGAACTAACATGAATGCCTCCTCCATGAGGACCAGCTCTCATGCTGTCAGAAGGCACTATGAAATCTTCTAAAGGAGGGAGGCAACCAAAGGTCCTACCTAGTACAGCACATATGAATTGCAACAAGGATCAGCATGGCGTGATAACACATGCCTTAACTGGAATTGATTTCTCTCTATTAGGACTTAAGACAGATTGCTCAGGGCTAGTCAAGTTATGGAGACCCTACAGCCATCACTTTACTAAGCTGGTATAAGCTCCAGCTACATTATAACCATTTTTCCTTAGACCCACAGAGAAGTGTAGTCTTCATCCATCATTGAGGAAACTTCTTTTTCAATAGACAGAGGCCTTTACACAAAAACCACAACCACCCAAAATACAATTATTGATCCAATTTGCAATGGGTCTATCTACATAAATGTGTCCTAATGGATACAGGGTACCTAAAGCTCAGGGAACATTGCGAAATAGAGGGTGGAAAGACTTAAAATCCAGAGGATCAAGGAGTTTTCTGCGAGATTGTCTTCTAGTAATGTCAAAACCCATAAAGTTTCACCAATATGACCCCATAAACATCAACTGAGCATGGGCAACAAAATATATGTCAAAGTGGAAGGGGAAAAAACCATCAGGCCTCAACTTTACATTAAGAACTGCAGCTAACTAAGGAATACTTAAAGTGGGCTAAATAGCTTTCTCCAGGAAAGAGCACACCAGCTGGTTACCCAACACCAAATGGTCAACCCTGAAAACATTTATTCAAGTAGCATTATACAGACTAACCAGGTTATATTTAGGAATATATATGTATTCTATATATGTATCAAATATATATGTGTATGTATATATACATAAATGCATACAACAACACAACAATAATTATTGACAAAGAAACCATAACTTTGAAAGAGAGCAATGAGGTTTCAGGGGAAAGAAAGGGAAGGGATAAATGATGTGAGTATGTTATAATCTCAAAAATAAAAGAAATAATAATAAAAATTCCTTTCTTGTGGTGGACCATATAATTAGAATCCCTTCCCAAAATAATAATATTAATCATACTAGCAATAATTCAGATATAATTAAATTCTCAGGCATTTTCTCACAGTACCAGAAGTAGGAGGCCTCCAAGTTCTTTGTTCTGTTTTAGGCAAGACAAAGTGAGGGAAAACTGTGGTGTGGGAGAATTGTCTGTATTCTGTCAATCATGTTTTAAATAAACACTGATTGGCCAGGCAGGAAGTATAGGTGGGACAACAAGACAGGAAGTAAACAGGAAGTAAAGGTGGGGCAATGAGAACAGGAGAATGCCAGGAAGGAGGAAGCCTATTCCTCCCTAGTCCTTCCCAGACCACCGAAGAAGCAGGATGTGATCTGCCCCACTGAAAAAGGTACTGAGCCATGTGGCTAACACAGATAAAAACAATGGGTTAATATAAGTTACAAGACTTAATAAGAAGCCTGAGCTAATGGGCCAANATCATGTTTTAAATAAACACTGATTGGCCAGGCAGGAAGTATAGGTGGGACAACAAGACAGGAAGTAAACAGGAAGTAAAGGTGGGGCAATGAGAACAGGAGAATGCCAGGAAGGAGGAAGCCTATTCCTCCCTAGTCCTTCCCAGACCACCGAAGAAGCAGGATGTGATCTGCCCCACTGAAAAAGGTACTGAGCCATGTGGCTAACACAGATAAAAACAATGGGTTAATATAAGTTACAAGACTTAATAAGAAGCCTGAGCTAATGGGCCAATCAGTTTACAATCTTATGGAGACCTCTGTGTGATTTTCTCTGGGACTTGCCGGCTGTGGGAACTGGGCAGGATGGAAACCCCAGCATTCAAGTCCTAGTGTTACAAAACAGCATTTGTTTCTTACAGTTTCAGGAATGGGAATGTCCAAGCATGAGCTGACACATTTAGTGAGGACCTTGCTGTTGTGTTGTGGAGGTCATAGGATATGGAACAGTAGAAAAGAGAATAAGAATTCAAACGTGTAGGTTTTTACCATTGGCCCTTTAATTATTAGCATCAATCCATCCACAATGATGAAGCAGTACACACAATGTTGCCTTTGGCCCCTCTTCCCAACACTTTTGAGTTGTTACATTGGTTACTCTTATGCAAGATAATGAGGACAGGAAGCCCTAACTCTTTTATGTGATTACCTGTAGCATTTCCCTAGCCACTTTCAACCACGTGTTTACAAATATTCCACTGAAATTATTTCATGTTAATAGGGACATAATCCCAGGTCTTTATTTTCTTTTCTTTTCTGATTGTTTGTATTGAGCTATATATTTTTCTCTGCTCCCCTCCACTTTTCACAAGTAATTTTTATGTGTGAGTTTTTGTTAAGCTTTAATATAACTGAATTCTATTGATATCTTCAGAAAGACCAGTAAGATAGAGAAATGTGAATCATCTGGACACCAAGCAACTAGTGGGAAAATCTTCATACTTAGGTCTGACTGAATCTGTGAAGAGAATTTCTGCTACACTGGTGACCAGTCCTGGTCTCGTTGCTAGAGCCCCAGACCTGGGGTACAATGTGTAGAGATGTTTCAGTCCTGTCTCCCATTTCAGTGGTTGACTTTCTCTGACACCATCCACATGCTTTTTTTCCCTGTTGTTAACTAGAGCAGCCATATCAGAGGTCAATCAGTAGTTTGTGAGTCTCAAACCCTATCTAAATGATCTAAATGCAGTTTGAAGACTTTGCTTTAGATCTAGCCCAGCCATCTCTCTGATGGTGGCCCATAGACCAAAGCCTGCTTCTTCTGTCTCACAGCCCATGCTAGCACCTCACACCCTTTTACATCTAGTGCACTGTGGGTCAGAGTCAGGTCACAAGTGTGGTGCTGACACTCTTCAACAGCAGCTACTGTGACTGCCATAATGCTGCCCAATGCCCCACATTTTTGTTGTGTTTCTAGTCATATTTTTCATATAGAAAAGTGATGCCCTCATGGCAGAGTCTGTCTCTGGCTCCAACGAAGCATAACAACCTTTAGCTGAAGGACGACGCATCCGTGAATTGTTCAGCTGCAGTGCTCAATTAGCCTTCCAATATCTCCCCCCTCCCACTTTCCTCTCACACTCTGTCAAACATGTCACAAACAGAGCTGCTTTCTGATGTGGACATTGGCTCATTAGGCCCCAGCTGAGATCGTTAAATTGTTTCTTTAGAAAAGAAGCAAAAGGGCAGGTTTCAAATTCCTCTGATAGAACGGGTTCTAAACGTCTGCCCTGTTGTGAGATGAACAGTAGCTGATGATTCAGTGATATTTCAGACACCACTGGGGCCAGACTGGCTGCTTGCAAGATTGAGGTTGCTAGGATGAAACAGCAAACAAAGAGCCAGTGCATGAGCGTAGATTTCTGGAGTTGCTTTTCTTTGTGGGCCAATCCTAATGTCATTGCTTTGTTCCTTTAAGACAGGCTTTCTAAATTTGGGCACTATTGACCCTTGGGGCTAGGATGTCTTCATTGTGAGGACTGTTCTGAGATTTGGGTTGTGAGAGCATGCCAGCTGTCTACCCACTAGAAGCCAGCAACATGCCCTCCAAGGTATTGCTAGTAAATGTGCACCCGGAATCATCAAATGTATCATGACAAAAATCACTTTCAGTTGGCAAAGAGTACTTTACATTCTCTAGATGCCTGGCTACCTCCAGCCATGCTCACAGAGAGAATAAATCAGTCGCATGCACTATCAGATACTGGTGAATGATTAGAGAATTACGGCTGTTAGGACCAGGCAGACCACATATGTCTGCAGCGGCCTCTCTTCCATTCTTCATCCTTCCTAGTTTTCCTGCTATAACTTAGCATTCATCTATCATTGTTAGCATGCAGAAGCCACTACTGCAGGTCAGGGGAATGTTTTATCTCCTGGTGTCGACTCTGAAGTCCTTTGGCTTTACTTTTATTTCTTTAATACCTGTGAAACATCACTTTTATGTGTTCTGTTATCAAAGAATCTTCCATCTACTCATACTCATAAGAATTAGTGGTTGTTAAGTGAATGGATGAGTTAAGCCTCTAAAGTTGTACGTATTTATAGTACATATTTATATCTGATTTCAGTATGTATCAACTAAAACATTAATGGGTTGAAAAATATAGAATACCCATATTTCTTTTAGTCTGTAATGAGGATACTTATAAATTGCTGTGTACATTCACGTATATATATATGTGTGTGTGTGTATACATATATATATATATATGTATACACACACAGACAGAGAGAAACATGTCGCATTGGTTTTGTAAGTTAAATTAGATAAGGAGTAAAGTAGATGTTATTTTTTTTCAAGCATTGTAGCTGTAAAACCATTTGCCCTGCAACACTGAGTATTCAGCCATGTCTTTGAGGCCCAGGATTCATCTCATTTTAAAATATTTATACCTACAGAGGAAGAGACTGGAGGTTTTTCTCTTGTCTGTTTTCCCCAGAGTCCTGAAAATGGGTGGCATTTGTGTACCACAAAGCCAGCATTACAAGACACACCCTCATTCTGCTCAAAGGATGAAGACTAACGAAGGACTGCTTCCCTCAAGATCAATACTAGTTCCCAGCCTCAGAGCCAGAGTTGCCTTCTCTTTTAGAGATTGCTTTTGCTGAGGACAAAGAGAGTTTGTCAGGAACTGTGTCTCCTCATGTGCTCTAGGTGCCACACTTGGGTTGATAAAGCAATGATATTCTGTGTTGTGCATGCTGGGCTTTGGAGTGGTCCACTCATGGTCTGAGACCAGCTGATTCACTCCCTGGCTAGGAACAAAAGAGGAGTGACTTGATGGTGGGTACATCCTGTGGTGACTTGTGGCGGCCTGCCCAACCTGACCCGCAGGATAGACAACAGCCACACGAGGATCCTTCTCAGATC
>LOEQ01004039.1:26639-45179 GCA_001685075.1 Bramus lutescens
AGAGAGAGAGAGAGAGAGAGAGAGATTCATTCTCTAAGTTCGGTCTCTCTAGAGAACCCTGACTAATACACACCATTACTGTCTACAAATACATATATCTCAATATCAAAGCCAGAGAGGAAGCCTAAAAATCAATAGCAAGCAAACCTTACATTTCATGCAATTTCTCAAAGAATTTACTTAACAAAGAGAGCAGACACAAAGACTGAGCCTATTCCACAAATCTCACTGCCTTTGGTTGATAAATAGTAGAATGAAACCAGAAATACAGATGCTATCTGTTGACATTCAATGAACGGCATAGCTAAATCAACACCTGGACACGGGACATTCTGCTTTGACATAGCCATAATTGTTATTTGGATCCAAAGTTCTAGTCAAAGCTATATTCCTATAGCTAAGTATGTATAAGAAAGCAGAGCATTTAGAAGTTATTTGCAATTTTTAAAAGTAAATTATTATCAACATTGTAAACTGTCACATGGTCACATGGCCAATAAATGAGTCAAAGAGTTTGCATCTTCTAACTCCTGGGTCAATGCTTATTCCAATACACTTTAATTCCCCATATATATGTCTTCTGAGGATTCTAACAGCAACCCAGCATGATTGAACAAAATGATTCCACACTGGAGACAGGAGAGTAATGTGAATGCATGGCAAACAGGGACAAGCAACGGCCAAGAGAGAGGTTTTAAATAACCATCACAGTCAACTGAAGGTTCTGTGAGTCTAACGCAGTTCCATGGATAAGTTAGTGGGAACAGGCTTGACTACACTAAGATAAACAGTGCCAGAACACCAGTGTCTTAAACAATAATGCCTGGTTTCTTGCTCCTTTGAGAGATGGATGTGCACCTCCATTTGACTTCTCGTCACTCCAGAACCAGAGCTAATGAAGCAGCTATTAACTGTAACATCACTGATCATGACAGCAGAGGAAAATCACTCTGGAGAGTCTCTTACTGCTCTGTAAGTGATACACATCACTACTGTTCATACCTCATTGACCTGGATAAGTCACGTGGTCTCACGGAGCCATAATGAGGTTTAAAAGTACTGGTCTATGATATGCAAATCATAAAGGAAATCAAAGATAAACAGTACCAGAATACCGATGTCTTAAACAATAATGCCTGATTTCTTGCTCCTTTGAGAGATGGATGTGCACCTCCATTTGACTTCTCGTCACTCCAGAACCAGAGCTAATGAAGCAGCTATTAACTGTAACATCACTGATCATGACAGCAGAGGAAAATCACTCTGGAGAGTCTCTTACTGCTCTGTAAGTGATACACATCACTACTGTTCATACCTCATTGACCTGGATAAGTCACGTGGTCTCACGGAGCCATAATGAGGTTTAAAAGTACTGGTCTATGATATGCAAATCATAAAGGAAATCAAAGATAAACAGTACCAGAATACCGATGTCTTAAACAATAATGCCTGATTTCTTGCTCCTTTGAGAGATGGATGTGCACCTCCATTTGCCTTCTCGTCACTCCATAACCAGAGCTAATGAAGCAGCTATTAGCTGTAACTCACTGATCAGGACAGCAGAGGAAATGTTGGGGTGAGGGGTGACACTACTTATGATTACAAAAGCATCCAACTTAAATTAGTAAAAATGGTTTTGGTTTTTGGGGGGGGTTGTTTGTTTTTTTAATTAAAAGCTTGGAATTAAAAGTCAAAAACAACCAGTTTGGATAGTCTGAGCAATGCTAGTGTAAATTCAGTATCTGCAAATAAACAGGGTTATGAAAAAAAACAGAAGTGACTGACCTTTCAGCAAAAAAAGTGAGGTAGACATTAGGGCGTGAGGCAGAGAAAGGGACCAATTGTACCAGGAGTCTGAATGTCTTTCTTAACCTTGACTATATTGAAGAGCAACCTCCCTGACCTGTAGCACCACTGGATAACTCAACATCTATCATTTACCCTTTTTCACTATACTCTTTGAGGTCATTTCCTGTTATGTACAATTAACAGTCTTAATTAATATGATGGCACTATATCCTTACTATCTCTTTATCAGTGAACTGCATTATAGGTTCTAACACTGTATGTTAAATTAATACTTCCTAAAATGGGGGGCTAGGAGGAGACTGGGTATGGTAGTGTATAGCTTTAATCCCAACATAATCCCGGGACTCAAAAGGCAGGGGCAGGCAGACCTCTGAATTCAAAGTCAGTCTGATCTACACAATGAGTTCCAGAACAACCAGGACTTCAGCCCTTGTCTCGGGACAATAAGTAAATAAATAACCTCATGGATTTTATTTTAGATTTCCCCTTTCTATACAAACACTGATAGAAATTATTTTGAGCTTTAATTAAGGATCACAATGTGGGTAATAATGTAAAACTTGATTTCTAAGTTAAAAACTTGAATACTGTTAATATAAGGGAATATTAGTAAAGATAGAATAGTTTCTGTTAATTTTTTTCCTTGGAAAAGCAAGCAAACAAGCAAAAACTGGAATGATGAATGATTCAAAATAGATAAAATGTCAATTGACCAATCAACTGGCTTCTAAAGCTTAAAATATTACCTTAAAATGTATATGTGAGAGAATGCTTTATTAATTTATGTACATTGGTGTTTTTACTATATGAGGGTGTCAGGTACCCTGGGATTGAGTTACAGTTATGAGCTGCCATGTGGGTTCAGGGAATTGAACCTGGGTACTCTTGAAGAACAGCCATTTCTCTTAATCGGTGGAACATCTCTCCAGCCCTGAGAGCATTTTTTTTTATGTTTCATGATATTTAAACAGAAAGTGAAAAAAACTGGAAATCATTGAGCATTCAAATTACTTAAACAAAATAAATAAGCAAATAAAATTTTCACATTCAGAATGGATTTTCTACTACTTCTATGAAACAAAATAAAATACAAAAATAATTTCTTAAAGTCCTTAACATAATCCTTGAAGGAGTATTCAGGTTAATAATACATGTCCTTGAACTCATTACAAAACAACAATTATGGGAAATTGCTCTTATTGCTAAGCACATATGTTAGAAAATCATCTGGTTTACACTATAAAAAAATCAGACAACCATTGGTGAAGGCTATCAGAGAAGCCAAATTGTTAGTTTGGCCTGAACATTTCCCAAAGGAGGAAGTAATTTGACCAGAACTGCCAAAAATATGCCAACCACTTCAGTGAATGCTTGAATAAGCATGAAATAATATTTATATATACTAATTAGACATAAGATTTTGTGATAGATTATAAGATTCCATCCAACATTGTTTTATATTAGTCAGATGGCCAGTAATGTTTTTCAGTATAAGTACAAAAATCTGCTTTTTAAAGAATGTAGCAAGAAAATATGGTATTAATTTCATAAAGGGAATATTTAACAATGTAAAGAAAAGCATGTGCTGCCTGCCATATGATTATGCTTTGGTAATTTGTATCCTTCTGTAATCTTGTACTTTTCAGTAACAAAACATCTCTCTCTAGACAAAGAATTTAAGTCTTTTCCTTTTGTAATTATATATTATTAAAATATGTTCTTATGTTCTTATTCACCAGTTCAAGTATGTCCATGCAAACAGACAAGCCATAAACATAAGCAAAGTGATTTCTTGTGGTGTGTGGTTCTCTGCAATGAGGGGATATTGATTTGCTTTAAAAATAGTTGAGTGTCCCCTCGGTGCCATACTCTATTTTAAGCGTTTAAAATTCAGCTGGGGACAAGGTAGACAAGTTCTCTGCTTCAGTTAATACTATTAGCTAGCAGGAAAGTGTTTTTAAGCAGACAAGTATGTCTTGTTTTATACAACATAAGGGCTCTAAAGAACCATTAAATCAGATACTATGGGAAAAAACAATGCAACTCTACCTATCAGGAATCAAATCCCAACAACCTCTTTTAACATTCCTTCCTCACTTCAACAAAACAACTTTCATTTCTAGCATCCATTTCCTTTTCTCCCATTTTTTAACAGTTTTAATTCCACAAGGGGGAAGCCTCTGCCTGGTGCCATTATTGGGGCTAAGTAAGAACTTGTTGGTAGAGAGGTCATAGGTCCTAGGGAAGAATCTACCTTACTAAGTGGGCATACTATTAAGCTTTTTTAAATGTAGTTTTATTGTTATACCCATTGATTCATGCGTCTCCCAGCCCTCATTGAGAAGTTTCTTTTGCCGGTAGGTGGCCATTAGCACAGAGACCCATAACTAATCTATGAGCAGAAGATAAGAGACACAAGTCTGAGCACTAAAGGGACATCTATGCAACACCTGTCTTCCTAAGGCTCATGGATCATCACAGAAGAGGGATGTAAACAGTGTAAGAGCCAAAGGCAGTGGTTGACTACAGCGACACAGTCTTTTCCAGGCACAGCAGAGGAGCTGTGCATATGAGCCTACATACTTGTCATAGCACATATTCGATCTTCACAAGACCTAGTTGTAACAAAATTCCAGCACAGAAGAATAATGTGGCTGCAAAGCCCTTCCTATAGCTGAAGAACTATTGGTGATTGATGATTGCTGGGGAGAGAGTTGGGTTTTTTTTGAGGATGTGGACCCCAAGAGGTTACCATGCTCCAGCAGATGGTCCTACATTCAGACATATGCAGGCAACAGTAATTATATGTAGAGGAGAAAACAAACAAACAAATATGAAATTGGGAAGTGGTGGGGAGGATAAAGGAGACATGAAGAAAAAGACGTGGGGAGTGAACTTGCCCAAAACATGCCATATACATGTACAAAATTATCAAATAATAAAAAATCAAAGTTTTTTTTAAGGAATAGGTTTAATTACACTGACGATCTTAGCAACAGAAATGGCGCTACTTTGAAAAGGAACAAAGAAAAACGACAAACAGGAAAGACCCAGAGAGAAGCCTTGAAATGTGTTGGAGACATGTGCATTGTGTCAGACTAGACTACTGGCTGGGTGATTCCTTCGCTTCCTAAGGTCATCAGAGGTAGACTTAAATAATCTTCAGTTTTCATAGTTTATAAGTGCTGTCTTTAATAGTTAGTTAGCCTTGATTGTCACCCTGATGGGATTAAAATAACCATGGAAAAACATTTCCAGGTATATTTATGAGGTTGCAAGGAAGAAAGAATCTGTGAATGTGGGCGACACCATTCCATGGGCTTAGATAATGGCCTAAATATGAAGGACAAAGTGAGCTGAACATCAGTGTTCAGATCTCTCTGCTTCCTGACTGTGAACATATGTAATCAGTTACCTCATACCCTACTACTGTGGCTTCCCTACCATGATTGACTACTCTTTCAAACTGTAAGCCAAAATAAACTCTTCTTTCCTGAAGTTGCCTTTATTAAAAAGTTGCGTTATTAAACTTGGGAATCATATCCTATGCCCCAAGTCAAGTTCGGCTACCTTTCTTGTGTTTTCACCTACTAATTTGGCTCTTATAATTAACTTACTGAAGAAGTGTGGCCAAATTAACAGGGAAAAACATAAGATGAGTTATTCAATGAGACCACATCAGGAATATGGAAAAGAGACCTGGAACTCCACCACATCCATCTTTAGTGGAGGTTTGAAAGCGAGTTTAAAGTTTAAATAAAGGGGACTGAGTGATGGCTCCGTCATTAAGAGGACTTGATGTTCTTTCACAGAATCTTGTTCCAGTTTTCAGTGTCCACTTGGTGTCTTATAACCATCCATAACTCCAGTTCCAGGGGATCTGATGTCCTATTATCAACTCTGCAGCCACATGATGCACATACATACATGCAGGCAAAACTTTCATGCACATAAAGGAAGATGAATAAATCTAAAGCTTAAATAGAGAGTCAAGGAAAAGTAGATCTAAGTAGTTGAGATCAAGGTGTGGTATTGCCCACCACTGATCCATCACCCTAAGTTTAACTTCATCTTGTAAAGTGATCTGGTAAGTGGTTAGAAATATGAGAATTCTCTTTCCAGGAGACAAGCTCTCCCTCCGGCCAGGGCCTTTTCCTCCTCTTAACATGTGATTCCTGTGAAAATTTCCATTTCTCTGCAGCCCACTGTTTCAATAGTCTGATGAAATGTGAACAGTGTCTCTAAAATATTTTCATCTCTGCCAGGTCAGCTCCAAGCATTAAATAAAGTAACTAACATGCTATGCAAGATGAACATCTGAACTAAACAATGAGGGGAAGAGAAAAAGTTGGTAGGGGCTTCCTTGTTTCACTCATGTATGACCTACATAGTCATATTTGAAATATCAAAAGGGGGACTAGATGTCCTACAGTTCCTATCATCCTCAGTAGTTGTACTGAACGTTGAATGCAAGATAGGAGAGGGAATTTTTTTTCACCAGCTTAAGTGGGACATATAAAAGTAGATTCTTGAGATCACTGAAGTGTTGCTAAAAGGCTTTCTGAGAACTGAACAAAACTAATTGAAAGAAAACCTAAGATATTTCCCTAGAGGTACACCAGATAGATTTGAAAAGTAAAGGGTTGCTGAGTTCCTAGAGTTATCATCTTTTGAATGAACTACAAAATGGAAGTGCTCATATTAGTGCTAAAATTCCTAATAATGGTTAATGTCCACAGCAGAACAGAACAATTAGGAAATTGTTTCCATGTACACTTCTAAGACTAAAGGGAATAATTGCATAGCAAACTATTTATTGTTCAAGTAAGCAGATGACTATTAATAAATATATTTTTTAAAGAATAATGTGTTGTATGTTATACTTCAGGGAGATCTCTTAAATGTCTATCACTCATGTTAAAAATTGCTTACAACAATGTTCAATCATCAAACATAAAATATTAAAGGTGAAACCATTCACTAATTTTTCAACTCTACCACCTTGCCAGAAATATCTAACAGACATGGCCAACAACCTTGAAGAATATACTGAATATTCTTCTATGCTTTTCTTTGCATATGGTCAGCAATGTTTAAGAAAATAGGGTCAAAAGCACAGGAATTTCTGGGACACATATATTCATAAATGCCCCCAATGCTTCTATGAAGTCGGTCCTGATGCAGGCCCAGATCCCATCTGCAGCCCACTATGCTCAGAGGAAACAGCCAAAATTCTCTGTCAAGTCAGTGCAGAGGGGAGACAGACTAACTTCAGAGTCACTATAAGCCCCCTCCTGTCCCTACACTCACGACTACAGCTCCAAGGTTTAAATACAAGCTCTCTAGTTAAGACAAGAAAGGAAATCACAAAGAAGAGAGGGAAGGAGAAAGAGAAACTAAAAGGTATGAACTGTTCAATTAATTAGAAGAAAAGAAAATGGAGGAATGAGAAAATGGATTATAGTGGTGTCAAGGTTAAGCAGCAGGAGAGAGTCAGTTAAAGCTGATCTCACAGCAGCAAATCCCAAAGAAGGGAAAAACACATACAGTAACATCACCAAAAACAAAACCTAAAATAACAAGTACTAGCAATCACTGGTCATTAATATATCCCTTAATATAAATGGATTCAACTCACCTATAAAAAGACACAGACTAACAGACTGGATATGAAAACAGAATCCGGCCAGCACAGCTGTGCCAGAGCTGTAAGGAGACCGGCCTACCGACCCCCCCGCCCCCCTTGGCTGGGCTGTCACGTCCTCGGATTTGTTCCAACAATCTGTTAAAACATGGTGAATTACTATGAAGTTCTGGGCGTGTAGAGCATGCTCACCTGAGGACATTAAAAAGGTATAACAGAAACAGGCACTCAAATGGCATCTAAACAAAATATCTGAAAATAGAGAATAAGCAGAGCAGAAATTCAAGCAAGTAACTGAGGAATATAAATTGCTGTTGTATGCAAAATAGATGGATATCTATGACAAATAGGCAAAGAAGAATTAAATGGTGGAGGAGGAGGTGGAAGTCATTTCCACAGTCCATTTGAGTTTGGCTTCACATTCCAGAATCCAGATAATGTCTTCAGGGAATTTTTTGGGGGAAGGGACCCATTTTCATTTGACTTCTTTGAAGACCCACTTGATGACTTTTTGGAAAGCTGAAGTGCCTCCTGAGGAAATCGAAGCTGAGGTGCATGCTCGTTTTTCTCTGCCTTCAGTGAATTTCCTTCTTTTGGAGGTGGATTTCCTGCTTTCGATGCAGGATTCAGTTAGTTTGGGTCACTAGGACACGGTGGTCTCATGTCATTCTCTTCAGCACCATTTGGTGGCAGGGGAATGGACAATTTCAAATCAATATCAACTTCTACTAGGATAAAGTAATGGCAAAAAAATCACTACAAAGAGAATTGTGGAGAATGGTCAAGAAAGAGTAGAAGTTGAAGACAGACAGTTAAAGTCCTTGGCGATAAATGGTAAGGAGCACCTGATACACTTAGATAATAATTCAATGCAGACATTTAACAGAAATGTTAAACCATAACAAGCACCATTTGAGGAATAACAGAAACTTTCTTAACTTTTGAAGATTTCAAACGAACTTGACTTTCTATATAACTGTACCTAATCTAAAGTATTTATAAAACAGCTCATCAGAGCCCCTAATTCTCATAGACTTTTGAGTTTGTTGCTGGGACCACAAAATAGGACCACTTTTTTGTCTTTAAAATTGTTGTAATCTCTGTATGCCCTTGGCTTTAAACAAAACAAAAACAAACTGTAATCCGAGGTGAGACCGGTGACTCTTGAGTAGTGCTAGGAAAAGATTGTTCTTGGACACCAGCATGGCTCTGCTTCCCATTGTGTTGAACTGTTAGTGAGTAGTGTAGTGGCAGCCGCCTGCTGTGAAGCAAGCATTGCCAGATGAACCTTCTACAGAAACATTTCAACTTTATTTTCAGTATTTAGGAATGAGGGTTATTACTGTATCAATGGTAATACATTTCTGGTTTAGTGCAAACTAAGGATGTTTTCTAGTTGTGCATGGATGTTGGCAAATTTGTTAGTTCTGAAAATTGTTTAAATATGTAATGTTAAGCTTAGGTTTTTTTTTTAAAGCTGGTAACTTGAATCTTTGTCACTTGCTTTAAAAAGGGAAAATAAATGTGAATGTTTTTGGTGCATTCTTTCATGAAGTTTCTTTCTTTCTTTCTTTCTTTCTTTCTTTCTTTCTTTCTTTCTTAGAAAGAAAGAAGCTGCACACAAGAAACACACCTCAACCTCAGAGATAGACATCACCTCAGAGTAACAGTTTGAGAAAAAAATTTCCAATCAAATGGACCTAAGAAAAAAGCTGTTGTAGCTATCCTAATATCAAACAAAATAGATTTCAAACTAAAATCAATCAAAAGAAACAAAGGACATTTCATATTAGTCACAGGAAAAATTCATCAAGAGGAAATCTTAATACTGAACATCTATGCCCCAAATACAAGGACACCCTCATACGTAAAAGAAACACTTCTAAAACTTAAATCTCACATCAAACCCTACACACTAATAGTGGGAGATTTTAACTCTCCAGTCTCACCACTGGACAGGTCTGTCAGACAGAAAATTAACAGAGAAATAAGTGAACTAACGAATGTTATGACTCAAATGGACTTAACAGACATCTATAGAACACTCCATACAAACATAAAAAGAATATACCTTCTCAGCACCTCATGGAACCTTCTCAAAAACTGACCACATACTAGGTCACAAAGCAAATCTCAACAGATACCAAAAATTGGAATAACCACATGTATCTTATTGGATCATCATGGCTTAAAATTAGAATTCAACAGCAACACTAAGTAACAAAAAAAAACCCACAAACACATGGAAATTAAACAATGCTCACCTGAATCATCAACAGGTCAAGGAAGAAGTAAAGAAATTAAAGACTTCCTAATTAAGTTACTTTCACTGGTGTGTTGTATGGGTTTAAATACACTGTGAATGAAAGCAGTGTTAAGAGGCAAGTTCATAGCACTAAATTCCTCCATAAAGAAGCTGGAAAAATCCCACACTAATAAGCTAACAGAACACCTGAAAACTCTTGAAAGAAATAAAGCAAACTCACCCAGGAGGACTAGACAGCAGGAGAAATCAAATTGAGAGCTGAGAACAATAAAATACAGGCAAAGAAAACAGTACAAAGAATCAATGAGACAAAGAGTTGGTTCTTTGAGAAAACCAATAAAATAGACAAACCTTTATCCAAACTAACCAAGATGCAGAGAGAGAGAGAATATGCAAATTAACAAAATCAGAAATGAAAAGGGGGACATAACAACAAACATGGAAGAAATCCAGAGAATCATCAGGCCATATTTTAAAAACATATACTCCACAAAATTGGAAAATTTAAAGGAAATGAACAATATTCTGGATTATTATCACTTACCAATATTAAATTGACACCAGATAAGCAAATTAAATAGAACTAGAACTGCTAAAAAAAATAAAAGTAGAAACAGTCATCAAAAGTCTCCCAACCAAAAAAAGCCCAGGACCAGATTGTTTCAGTACAGAATTCTAGAAGATTTTCAAAAAAGAACTAATACCAATACTTTTAAAATTGTTCCACACAATAGAAAAAGAAAGAACACTGCCAAACTCTTTATGAGGCTATAATTACACTGATACCCAAACCACACAAAGACATTTCTAAGAAAGAGAACTACAGACCAATCTCCCACATGAACATTGATGCAAAAATACTCAATAAAATACTGGCAAACCGAATCCAAGAACACATCAGAAAAATCATCCACCATGATCAAGTCAGCTTCATCCCAGAGANACTGGCAAACCGAATCCAAGAACACATCAGAAAAATCATCCACCATGATCAAGTCAGCTTCATCCCAGAGATGCAGGCAGGGTTCAACATACAAAAGTCTGTCAATGTAATTCACCATATAAACAAACTGAAAAAAAAAAAGAAACCACATGATCATTTCATTAGATGCTGAAAAAGCCTTCAAGAAAATACAACATCCCTTCATGATAAAGGTCTTGGATAGAGCAGGGATACAAGGAACAAAACTAAAAATACAATAAAGGCTGCTAGCCAACAGCCAACATAAAACTAAATGGAAATTTTAGATTCACAGTAATTTTCTAAATCACTCTAAATATATTACTGTCCCCTATTTAATTTTATCTATATTGTCATTTGTAAAATATATTCACACATCACAATACTATATATTAAAATATGTGCACATAATTATATAGCAGATCTATATTTTGACAACCAGCATAACCAAATATAGGACAAAAATGAGATAGATTCAGCAAATTCAGAGTAACAGAGTTGGCCTGATAGAGCATTAACTTACCACTAGGCTTCCTGACTTAAAAACATTGCTACAACAAAACCAGGTCTATCTGTGTTGTCACATAACAAATAAATGGCCCTCAGGGCTTTTGTAACCTTTGCTTGATGGAATTACTGTCCCTCAGAGGTTCAGTGGAGCATTTCCTACTTCATAGCAGTCTCCATCATTCTAATATTTATAAACAGCAAAAGCCGCAAACAAAAAACATCTGAATAACGATGGTTTTCAAAATATCCAACAGCCCATTTACGAATTCTCATTCAATTAACCCCATTTTAGCTAGTTGTACTCACAGGATTCCCAAGTTTCCTACAATGGATGTAAAAGAAGAAATACTTTAAATTTATCTATAGCTGTTATCCACAAAAGACTGTTTAATATGTGCATTCGCACATTAGAACACTGTTCATCTTATGAAATGTAGGGTAAAAATATATGTAATTGTTATTTTACAATCATTTGCAATTTTCCCTAGCTTTGATCCTTAAAGAAATAAGTTGAAGTCACATCTAATATACTCCATATTATTTCAATTCCATTTTACTTCTGTTGTATTTATAAACTAAATATATGCCCCAAATTCTTCTTCCCTTTCAAAAGATCTAGATTCATCCTTAAATTCAGTAATATATGGGAAAGCATAAAATATTTAGGTTTTGGTTGTGTAAGAGTAACTTTGATCAGTAAAAATACCTAGATGAGTAAATATTTTTAATTCTTTAAATTAATTCCATAAACCAGTAAGATAATACATTTAAAAATTATTCTCAATTTCTCACCAGCAAAACAGTTCCTTGTCCACCCTCTGCTGGCTTTATGAGGGTAGTTCAGCTTTACAAAGAGTCATGTATTTGTACAGTAGTTTAGCATGGAAAATGAGAAACACTTGCAAACACTTTAAGCATTACACAATTTCTTAAACTACAATTAAAATCCAAGTTAAAATTCATATATTTTTCATGCTTAAAGCACATTTTAGAGTCATGGTATCTGGAAACTCAAAGGATATCAATATGAAGTTAAATTAATTTGAAATGTTTAAGCAGGCAGAGAGGAAGAATAAAAGATCCCAAAGAAGAGAGCATCCTTTAGTAGTTACAAATAATATGAACTAACCAAAAAAGTGAAACATTTGTTAATAATTCATGATGATTTAATTGTTCATATCTGTAGAAGAAACCGGAGTCCTCATCTATACACCCACACAAAACTAAAATTTAGGTGGAAGTTTAAAACTTTCAATATTAAAAACTAAATCAATTTAAAGACTAGTAACCATTTGAAGAATTGCATATCTTTAAATAGGAACTGTCAAAAATAAGACACCTAGAAAGTCACAGAAGAAATGACAGTCACATTTAACTGCAAATACAGTTTACACGAGGAACCTCAGTAACGGCAGAGGCATAATTGGTGTCAAAAACTGAAAGAGATATAATGCATAGAGGCACAACACCCTAGTGTGCACAGAGCATCTATAAATTGGAGAGAGAATAAAAATAACCCGATGGAAAACTAAAGATTTATCTTTAAAATCTAAGCTCAGCGTGGGGATATTCATCAGTAACACCGACGCTCTAGAGGCTGAGGTAGGAGCATCACAACTTCAAGGCTAGCCTGAGCTAATTAAGCCCGCCTTTCTCAAGAGGAAGGAGAAATGTGCAGGGGAAGAGAAGAGGTAGAAATAAAATTATGAACAGTCAATAAGTGTGGAAAAGTTTTCTCAGCTTCATTAGTAATTAAGGAAAATGAAAATAAAATGTAATGTATAGTAAAGGTTATAAATCACTGCTTGGCCAGTTCATTCAAGCCTGTGCTGTGCAAAAATTAAATCAATAACAGCAATATGCAAGTTGCCGCAAATGTTATATTTTGGCACTAACTATAAATCAAACACACACACACATACACACACACACACACACAACCTTTGGTGAAGTAATTCTCCTTAGAATTTATCCAACAAAAATTTCAAACGGTCAATACCAAAGAATATGCATATAGCAGCACATGACATGATACGTTTGCAGTAGCAAAAATTAGAGAAATTCAAATAGGAAAAAATATGAATTGAATTTTGGTAGTGTCATTCTTTTTACACAATTATTTAGAAGGACCTAACTGGATATATACACACTTATTATAAATAAGTACATTTTGATTATGATGAGTCATTCAGATGACTCAATAAATCACTAAGGAAGCATAGATAAAATGATTTCTGGTGTCTGTGTGTGTGTGTGTCTCTCTCTCTCTCTCTCTCTCTCTCTCTCTCTCTGAGAGAGAGAGAAGTTGCAGGAAATGACTAGGACTTTTATTTCGACTAAGATACTCATGGGTAGTGTGGAAGTAATTTTCAACTATATTATTTATAAATCATTAATTATTTGTAACTTTTTTAATTTTTCCAGTTAAAATGTATTAATACATGAATAACATAATAGCTTAATGATGGAAATGCAGTGCACAGAGTCAACTGGAAGTACTCATATATTACATCTCTCTTAGTTTGGGTTTCTATTGCTGCAACAAAACACTGTGACCTAAAAGCAAGTTGGGAAGGAAAAGGTTTAATTGACTCACATTTTCACAGTGCTGTCCATCACCAAAGGAAGTCAGGACAGGAACTCAAACAGGGCCGGAACCTGAACCTGAAGGCAAGAGCCAGTGCAGAGACTGTAGTGATATTTCATTTTAATAAATACAGCTTGCCTGAAGTTCAGAGAGTAAAACAGTCACACTGATCAGGCTTACAGACCAGACGGTGGTGACACACACCTTTAATCCCAGTAGCCACACTAGTTTGCCATGGAAACCGAGCAGTGCACGCCTTTAATCTCAGCACTAGTGAGGATTATAAAATGGGAGGAGACAGCTCTCATGCAATCTCATTCTGAAATTTCTGGAGGAAGGATCACCATTTTGGACTGAGGAAAGAGGTAAGAGACAGTAGCTGTTTTGTTTTTCTGACTTCCAGGTCAAACCCCAATTTCTGTCTGGGCTGGGCCCTCCCACTTTGACCACTACTTTAGAAAATGCTTTGCAGTTGGATCTCATGGAGGCATTTCCTCAATGGAGACTCCTTCCGCTCTGATGGCTCTAGCTGACCCACAAAACCAGCCAGTACAACAACTTTGAAGATACATTTGCTTGGACAGTTTTCTTAACTCCTCTTTTTACCTCCAAAAGAAATAAAATCAATCACCCAGCAATGTGTATCCATCAACTCCAAGGAGGGAAGAATGACAACAGAGCCCCTGAGCACATCTTATGTGAGAGAACTCCATTTTAAATTCTGCCTTTTAGCCTAGTCCTTATATTTTATATATATTTTATCAATTCTGATCCTTTAGAGAACCAAGGTTTAGAATTATTCATACACTATCACTTCCTAAATCTCAACACATGCATTTGTAATCCATCTCAGAACCTAAGTGATGCGACTCTACCCAGCTCAAGCACAGAAAGCATGGCTGTGGCAGGCTTTGCCCTTCTCCATTCCCTCTGCCTTGCTCAAAACCGTCAGATTACATCCCTAAAGCTAGCCAGACCTCTTCTTTTTCTCTTCTTAGAAATTACACCTGCAAGGTCATTTGCTGCTGTTTTTCTACCTGAGTCAGAAAGCAACCACTTGAACTTTACTTCCCTGCTTAATAAAGGATCAGTATGCGAGAACAGGTATTTGGGTGTGGTTTGCAACTGATCCTTAGTACAGAAGGGAGCCCCCTTCTGTGCTGGGTTCTCCTTCACCAAGCCAATCTGAAACAGTCACGGATTCTCTTACTGCCTATGATTTTCATTTTCCTAGACCATGGTCAGTCTCTTGCTTCCTGCTCCCTCCACCTAGCTCAATGTGTTTCAGAGCTATCAATTCTGTTGTACGTAACTGTGGGTTTCTTATTGTTGCTAAGCAGTGTGCTACATTTTCCTTTCTCTCAGTCAACAATCATTTGAACTTTTTTGCAGTCAGGGAGATGTTATAGACACCAATTCTGTAAGAATGTACATGCAAATTTATAGGTGGGTATTTCCTTCATTTCTTTATAAAATAGAAGTAGATTCATATAACTGTATCAAAAGTATAAGATAAACTTATTAAGATACTGTCAAAAATTTCCAAAGCAGCTATTATATTTCCCAGTCTCTCCAGTGGTATGGGTGGGTGCTAGGAGCCTGTTCTAACCTTATTATTCCTTTGTTGTCTTTATTATTTTTGCAGATTTTACAAGCAGCAGATTCAACTGCTTATTTGTTTCAGGCTATCGTTGTTTATGTGCAATAAATACTTCTTGGAAAGCAGATTTGGTTACTTCATAGCTTAATGACTCTCTCTCTTTCTCTCTCTTCCCCTCCCTCTTTCTCCCTCCCTCTTTCTCTCCCTCCCTCCCTGTCCAGGTAAGGGCAGGCATGCTTTCTTCAGGTCCATTTAAAAGGATTCAGATTCAGGCTGAAAGTGACACTCAGTGGTAGGGATCATGCCTGGCATGTGGAGGGGCCTGGGTTCAATGCTCCTGCACCAGAGCACAAACTCTAAGACTCTACAGCCTGGAAGGTTGCTTCATGTACTACACCCGGGGAGCTCTTGGTGCAGCTGTCACCCCAGGAATCAGAGCTCAGAGAACTGGTGTAGAACGTTAGTAGTCTGACCATTGTCAGTATCTGAAGGAATACCCTTTGTGTTACAGTAAAGAATCACATGCCTTCTGCCAATGTCCATGAGAGTAGAAAAGTGAACTCGCCATCAATAAGTGAAACAGTGACGCTTTACCGTTCTTAACAGAGGATTCCAATGTCTTCACATCTTTAGCAATCGTTGATAAAATACAGTTTGGATTTTCATAGTTGGAGGAAGTGTGAGCTTTAATTTGCATTTTCAGAATGATGAGTGATAATGGATGCGTTCTTGTTACCAATCTGGGGGCCTTTGCATCTACCCAGATATCTTTCCTGGGTAGGCAAGAAGAAGCCCTCCAAGTTCTGGCTAGCAGCTAGATTCGCAGACCAGAGATTCGCTGTTTCAGACCTGGAAAGCCAGAATCTATCACTCTGGATTGTACACGGCACAGAGTTATAGCTGTAGGCACTCAAGTTGTAGGCTTACTGCTCTGTACTTTAATCAAGATCATATTTTGGTAGCATATCTAAGTAACCTTTTCCTAAATTCAAATAATGAAGAATCTCATGTATTCTTCCAGAAGTTTATGAATGCTTCATGTTTTATACAAAGCAAGATTAATTATTTTATGTTCTGCTTAATTTTTCAATGCCCCACTAAATAAATAACCACGTTGAAACAATAATGGTTTCCACATTGAATATCTTTATCAAAACAGGAAAACTGATCAGTATGTATGAATGGATCTTACTTCTGGACTTAATAGTGTTTCATTCATCTTTAGGTCTATTCTGTGCCTATAGCACAACTTGTTGAATTACCATCACTTAGTGGGAAGTTTCAAAATCAAACTGCTAAATTCTCTAAAATGTTTTGTCCTTTTTCAAAATTGTTTTCCCTTCTCCAAACATTTTGGTATTGAAATAGTTACACAATAGGTTAATAAATGTATTTTTAAGAATTGAAACAAATAAATGTCATTTCTTCGAAGGCCAGCATTCTGGATTCTTGTCATGATTTTGATGAGAGAACCATTTGCTCAGATTTAAAGAGAATACCAAGAAATCTTATAAAAAGAGATTTTTGTCTTTGCTTTTCTAAACTTGAGCACCATCTATTGTGGCATGTCAGTATGTATCTGCAGTTTCAACATTTGGAGTCCAAAGAAAAAAAAAGATCCCTTGAGCTCCGGACAAGACTGGCAACATAGCAAGATGAGATAGAAAGGGAGTGGGAAGTCCCTACCCAACACAGCATCATGGTTTCATACTTAAAGTCAAATAAATTTTAGTATAATATATATTGTTAGTAAAAAGGCAAGACGAGATGACGTTGGAGTAACAGAAGGGACATCATGACGAAGCCCCTTCATGATAGGACTTCTATGTTGTAATAAAAGGTTAATTTCCCTTTATTTTACAGCAAAAGATAAAACAGTGATATCACAGAAATTTATGTCTCTTCTGTAGTCTTGTTTTGGCAATGAATGCTCATCTTGAGAAGATGTATTAATACAATAAAACCCAAAGTTGTGACTTTTAATATGTAGTAATCCGTTTAAAACACCACAAAGAAAATTAGGAGAAAGTAGTTATAAACTTCGAACTGCAATTTAAGCAGCCTCATGCTGTGACTTGAGAGAATGCAAATTTTATGTTTCCAGCTCATTTTAGAAACCAAAAGTGTGCTGTGTTAAATCTCAATCTAGATTGTGACCTAGGAATTATACACTTGATCACAATTTAGGGAGCACATATATTTTTTGATTCTTTTTAAATATATTGTGTACATATTTAATTTGTCTATTTAGAAATTATTAGTTCTTTAAGATTTCTGAACATTTTAATCATTGTCATTTCTTCTCCAACTCTTCCAGACCCACTGCCCTTCTCTACACACTCAAATTTATGTCCTTGTTTTTGTTTTTAACCTGTCAAAACGAATTTGTCCTGCCCAAATGTTCTTCAATAGATGGTCTTTTATTGGTGTGTGGTTGACTTGCCCAGTCTTACACTCCAAGAGAGAACTCTCCTTCCAGCAGCTAAAAACAGCCAATAGCTGGTCCAAGGTGAAGGTTTGGATTCCATGTGCATTTCCCATCTCCATGCTGGGATTTGATCTAAGTTAGTTTTCCCAAGTCTTACGCATGCTGTCACAGCTACTATAAATTCCTATGTGAATCTCTCTTGCTGTATCTAAAAGACACTGTCCCCTTCTGGTCATCCATCACCTCTGGATCTTACATTGTTTCTGCCCCCTCCACAATGACCAACAATGATCACTTAGCCTTGAGAATAAGGGGCGCCTAATATATGTTCTATTGGGGCTTAACATTATGTAACCATTTATTCTCTACAGCTTAGCTAATTATGGGTCCCTACTCATCACCGTGTACTGCAAATAGAAACTCCTTTGATGAGAGTTGAAAGATGCATTGATATATGGGTATAGTAAGTCACTGGAAGTCAGTTCAGTACTATATCCATTTAACAAAGAATAGTAGTACATTCTCCTCTAGAGCCGTTAACCTGTCCAGACAAAGATTATCCACCAGATAACGGTGCTGGGTATAGGTTTTATCTTGTAGAGAGGGATTTACCCAATCAAAAGGTAAATGATTAGTCTCAGAAGGAATCTGAGGCTAGCAAAGTACAGGTGAAACTGTGTTTAAGATAGATGGATAGATAGATAGATAGATAGATAGATAGATAGATAGATAGAT
>LOEQ01004039.1:56534-68388 GCA_001685075.1 Bramus lutescens
AGTGTTCCCCTTACTCCACATCCTCTCCAGCAAAGGCTATCACTGGTGTTTTTGATTTTAGGCATATGATGGCTAAAACCAATATATATATATTTTAAAGGCATCTTAGCTTCAAAATTTGAGTCTAAAGGTATGCTACTTTGGAAAAGAGGTTTAGCTTTTGTTTCTACAGAAGATTGGAACCTGTGGGTTCCTTCTAGGCTAATGTGGTTTGATGGAACATGGGGAAGCAAAGCAGAACTGATAAAAGGAGGAGTTGATGGCACAAAGGGCCAGCTACCCAGCAACACAGACAAAGAAAAAAAAGGAGAGAAAAGGTTTACAGAAATAGAAAAAGGTAAAAGCCCAGAAACAAAAGGTAGACAGGCTATATTTAAGAAAAGCTGCCTAAAACCAGCCAAGACAAAGCCAGGCATTTATAAGTAATAATAAGCCTCTGTGCGTTCATTTGGGAACTGGGTGGTGGTCTCCCAAGGAGCAAAGAGTGAAAAAAGAACAATCAATAGCAATGTCCATCATTATTCTAATAAATACTTACTGCTGGATTTTATTTAGGTTTAAGTGGATATTGGAATGGTGTCAGTGTGGTTTTACAGGGCTCATTTAACCAAATATAAATATCCTAGCTATACCAGAATTTTGAAACCCTGTGATAGAAATAACCTGATGCAACAGTACATCAAGAGAGGGCAGTCGACTCAAGAGAAGTGTTGGAACTCAGATTCTAATGTGCTACCACCTGACGAGCACTCAATTTGATAATGCCTTTTCAGAAAAAGTCTCAGTAAGTTAGCTGAAGTTGACACATAACTGAAACTGGCAAACTTTGCAGGCCTTGTTAGGTTTATAAGCTACCAATGTTTATGTAAGGAACATGCTACAGTTGTTGTATCGGTCCTGTAAAAGATATGTGGGAATCAAGTAGAGATAGTTAAGGTAAAATAGACACCAAGTATATCCATAAAGAATGAGAGGGTCTGCTCTGAAAGCAGATATAATACCCAGAACACAGCGGGGCTGCTACTGAACTCCTTGGAAAGACCTCATTGTTCTTCTAATTTGACTTTATAGTCTCCTTTGCCATCTCAGCAAGAAGACGTTCTTACAGCATCTGGTCATTTCACAGATGTCAAAGTTCCCAAAACATTACATTAAATATTCTCCTACCATGTGACTCAACCATTCGGCACCTTCAAATTTACTAATGGAAAATTAAAATACTGACCCCCACACACGACTTGGACACAAATGTTTAAAAAGTAGCTTTCTTGTGGTCTTAGACTGAGAGTAGCTCACATGATGGTCAACAGATGAATGTATAAAGAATATCCATCCAGTAAAATGTTCCTGTTTCAGCAGAAACAAGTTATTTACAAATACCACACTAGCATATATGAATTGCCAAGTAATTGTGCCGAGTAGAAAACTGCTAAATAGAGCACAGTACAGGACCCTCGTTTTTGTTTTTCGAGACAGGGTTTCTCTGTAGCTTTAGAACTAGCTCTTGTAGACCAGGCTGGCCTCAAACTCAGAGATATTCACCTACCTCTGCCTCTGGAGTGCTGGGATTAAAGAAGTACACCACCACAGCCGAGCAGGACCCTCGTTATAATGTCTTTTTTAAATGCAGACTGTATTGTAACAAAAAGCTAACCAGGTATGGCTGTGGATCAGTGAGTAGGCTACTGAGAGGACCAATTACATAGAGCCAAGGTGAGATTTTGGAAGGTGATGCTAATTGCTGGGGGCCTGAAGAGAGGCTTCACATACATATATGTGTCAAATTCATCAAGTTTTACATTTTCATATTTATAATACCATGCCTCAGTGAACTGGCAGCTCTAGACATGATTTAATAGTGTTCTTAATAGAAGTTATCAAACATATATCCCAGAAAAAAAAGGAAAGGAAAACATTCATGCTTTCTTTTCAGTTGTTTTCCGAAATCAGGCTCCTGGAATAAAACAAAGTTTTCTTATGAAACCATCATGTAGGTTAAAGTTCAAAAACATGGGGGAAAAAAATCGAACCCTAGATTCACACCTTCTTACTGTTAAAAGTTTAAAAAATTAAAAGTGTGAAGTGCTTCCCAGTTTCCTGTCTCACTCACATTACTTACAGCCAACAGCGTGCCTGATCCTGGGTGGAGCTTTCAGCAAGTGGAGCCTGGTTGTCTGTTTTAAGAACAAACATTAGTCATGAGCTCTATTAAGTCTAGAATGTCTTTCAATTTTCAAAAGATCTGACAAATTAATAAAGCACCAAAGACAATCACACTTGTCCCTTACTCACATTTAGAAGGCAGTTATCCTGCATGTAATTTAACTACCAGAACCCCGTAGTTATGCCAAATACAGGATGTACCAGAACCTCTGAGGTAGAAAGTCATGGATGTACAGAAAGCGGCAAGAGAGCCGAGGAAGTCTTTATGCTCTTTACCAGCGTGCCATTCCCATGTGCACACTTACTAAACTGGAAGGCATCTGTCAACAGGGAGTTACATTTATCGTTGTGCTTTCAGCATGGCAAACAACTTCTCTTCCCTCATCCAGTGCGTATGTGACGCTGGTACAACCATGAAAAGCAAAGCATTTGCAATGCTGGGTTCCTTTAACTGCTTTTGATATCTCCTACTTACAATGGTCAAATTCTTGCTAAGTACACACAATTCCATGATTGGTACAAAGAAGCTAGACCCGGAAATTTTATGGAGCTCTGTATCTGCATGCCTGAAGTTATAAAAACAGCAAATACTGATTAATCAATAATGTCTAGCAGATCCAATTATCATCTTTTTCTGTCATTAAATCCTTGTGTAAATAAGATTGTTGTCTAGTTTTGGAAGACTCTGATGAGCCCCTGCTGCTCTAATGCGCATATTTTATAGGTCAAGGTCAAACCACAGCAGTCTGCATCCACTAGCACCTTTCTTGATATTAGCACACTTGCCAAGCCTTACTTTGGCTGCCATCTGCTGTGGCCATTCAGGACACCAGCTTTGAATGAGGAACACTCCCAAGCATAATTCCGTACAGGATAATTTGTCTTTGAAGTTTGGCGAGAACAAGGAGACTGAGACTCCGTGGTTTGGTTGAAAGCGTGGTGTCCAGAACCTTTGTGTCACATATCACATCTTTTCTAAGGCCTCTCAATCCTCTTTTCAAGATCCAGTATTACACTCCATCTCTGCATAATCACTTCTGGTAGACAGCACTGCTTTAAATTCAGGTCAAACCCTCATCATTGTACTTTAAGAATATTGCACAAAGCCATGAGTAGTGGCACACACCTTTAATCCCAGCCCCTAGGAGGCAGAAGCAGATCTCTGTGAGTTCAAGGACAGCCTGGTCTACACAGTGAGTTCCTGGACAGCCAAAGGCTATGTAGAAACCTTGTCTCAACAAAACAAGATTAATGAAAATACAAAATGGAACAATTAAAAGCCTACCGCACTTGTACAAAAACTATGACCCAACATAAATTTGAACAAACTGTCAAGATCAAACTTCCTCTGTGTATAAGGTTAAAAAAGCCTGAGACCATTCCTGATCACCTAAAGCTTCTGTGCACATGGTTATCCTTTCATGTGTACATGGTTATCATGTATATATGGTTATCCTTTTGAGTGCACATGGCCATTCTTTTTCATTTTTGTCTTAGCAAATTGGACATATGTGGCATAATTTTTAATTATTTTGTTTTGCAGCATTGGGACTTTAACCCAGGACTTTGACATGCTAGGCAAGCATTCTACCACTAAGCTGTAACCTCAGCCTATAGCTCAGAACACAGGTCTTTCCCTTGCTGTGTCTATGGCCTTCTTATCCTTTCTCAATAGAACTTGAGTTTATAATTTATGAGAATGGCAATCAACAGTATGTGCATCCTGGTCTAGGGAATGTACCTGTAGTACTAGCTCCTTGGGATACTGAAGATCAAAAATTCAGGAATTGAGGCTGGCTTAGGCAAAACAGCATGAGAACCCATCTCAAGAGAAAACGGTTCAGGCAGTAAAATAACTGCTGTACTATCCAAGCATATGGACCTGAGTTGGATTCCCTGAAGGCCAGAATGCTGTTCCTGTAAGCCCAGTGCTGGGGAGGCAGAGACAGAAGACCCCAGGGTAGTGAGAAGCTCTAACCCAATGAGATTGAGCTATTGGAAGTCCTCAACTGCTGACCTCAGACACATGCCCAATGTGTACATGTACATATAAACATATATACAAGTAGAGTGGGGTGGGAGATTAGGGAAATTACATGTACACTAAACTGGTCTGTGTTTTCAAACTTAAAGTTACCATACTGCCCCAAGGTAAAACAAGTCAGCCAACAAGGAGACATTTTCCGTTTGGGAGGAACCATTAGAAATAGAGGGAAAACATTATCCCACTGCCAGTAACTATATTTATATACTTTACTGTATCTCAAACCTTTGTCCTTGTAACTTCCCTCCTGCTCCACTTGCCTTTGTCTTGTGAAGCCTTGAAGCCTTTTCTTAAGGACTTTACCCATGCAATTCTTCCTTCCCCACAAAGCCTAAGCTGAGAGAGCTAACCCCTTTGGCCCTCGCTTTTCTCTGCATGCACACCCAGATCCCACCACCGTTTCACATTAAATCTCCCCCTTGAGGCTTTGCTAAGTGTGGCAGAAGAACCAGCAGCCACTACTGAGCCAATCTCTAATATTCAAGCCTGACTGAGGGTAGAGCATTCAGATGAACTGTATGGTTTTTGCATCACACCTGTAGCCTGAACCTTTTGTTTTGAAGGACATGCTGTCTTCTGCCCTAAAACGTCCTTGGATGCAAACAAAACAAAACAAAAAAGCCCTCAACACAGACCTCTCCTTAGCAATGTTGTAAAGTGTATTTCAAAGGGCCAGATCTCCATGTTTGGTTAGGATGAAGAATCTAAAATACAGATTTGAGTAAAGGAAATCAGTGAAACTGTTTACTGCGCATGCTTCCTTAATCAGATTATGGCTCTGATCTTCAGCAGCAACAGCGTATCACAAGTGTCTAAGCAATATTCTATGCAAAGAGTTTAGTATCTCCTAAGTACCTGTCAGCACTTTTAAACCAGGATGGAGGCTGCAGCACGAAAAGCTTCTCTAAAACTTTAACACAACTTCAGAATATATTTGCCACCAGTTTTACAGCCATTATTGTGCAATCTCTTTTGCTTACTGTCAAGGCTTTCTTGTTCTGCTGCAACTGAAGGCAAAAAGGTTCTCAGCTCACAGAGGTACCTACCAACAAGATTACATGGTGACAATATTCTATTTCCAGGATGCTTCTGTGAAACTGAGTTCATAAATCATACTTAGTAGATCTATCTTATTATGGCGTTTCAACCAATTTAATGCCTAGGTTTCTGTTGCGGGAGCTCCTTCCGCTCCTTCAGCCAATAGCTGCTGAGATACCAGCCCATTGGGGCGTGGTCTCTCTCTCTGCCCTCCGCTCACTCTCTGGCTTCCGGCTCGGCTTCTGGTGACTAGGCTTCCTTTGTTGACTGTTGGTGTTTTGCAAGTTTTACCCTTAAAATAAATACCCCTTTAAATCCCAACTGGTGTGGGATTGTTTATGACTTACGCCTTCAGGTTTCTTACTTTCAGGGAGACTAGAAAGTCTACTTTCCTGTAACATATGCTAAAAATTAATAAAGACTCCAAGGAAAGCCATTCCTTTATCATTAAAATAAATTTAAACACTATACAGTCTATCAGGCATGGTGGTGCAGGCCTGAAATCCCAGTCCTCCTGGCAGGGGTAAGAGGATCACAGTTTAAGACCAGAAATGTAAGCAGCTCAAAAATCCTATATGAAAACTCCCAGGAGATACAATGTACTTTAGTAGTAGTAAAACTGCCAAACAAGTGCAAAGACCTAATTCCCAGTAACCAACCCCCAAATACTATGGCTAATGCCTACACTAAAACATGTTCACATCACTGAAATGCTCACTGTGAGTCTTCTATTTCAAAACAGTTTATTTCAAATTCCATTGAGGGTTTTTAAAGTTCTTCAGGGAAAAGTCATTCTTTGTGGAAAATATATATTTTTTTCTATTACAAAAACAAAAATGTAATTCACCAATCCATTGATGTCAACAAATTTAGTTCACTGTTAGGTGCTCCCAATATACATACAAAAGGATGCAGCCGTCAGTCAAAATTAATCCTTAAAGACAGTTTGTCTAATCTAATTGTTTTCTTGTATTTTCTGAAGAAGGTACTCCATTTGTAAATTCAGGTTTGGCTGGCCCTTTTTAGTCTTTTTGCTCAGTACTTTGAAAGCTTCCATTTTTTTCTTTTTGTAAAGTCGTTGAGCTTCTTCTCTTTCTTGCTTTCTCATTTCAAATTCCTGCAATTATAAACATACATAATGTTCATTAGTCAAAAACAGAAAACACAGGTCAGAATTGTTCTGAAATTGCTATAACAATGCAAACCTACTGATATTGATCTTTTTACATTGTGTGAAATGTGAACAGTTTTCCCAAATTGGACTTATGTCCTCTTTCTTGCATACCATATTGATATGAGTAACAGTCATGGCAGCATCTCATGCATTGATATGTAAAAAGTCAAATATTTATTTAACAATTTCACTGTTTAAATCCACTAAAGAATTGGAGGGACCTTCACAACAGCTAAGACGTCTAATATTCCATTTAACACTAAAAAGTTCATTTCCAGAAAACTGTATCTTGTATTGATTTATTGTTTTTTGTCATTTAGCTAATTTACAAAATGGTGGCTACCTATTTACTCTGAGTGCAAAACACTCCATTGGATATCATGAGTGTCACCATTTAAGGACGATCATGGTTGTTTGGTCCTATGACAGAAACTCAAATATAAGTATAGAGGATTATAATTCCCAATGATAAATCATTATCAAAGAAGCACTGCGACATTCTCCCTAATTTAAACGTAACAGCTGAAGAGAAATTGTAGGTGGTGTGCTCTTCATCTCCAGTGCAGGGAGCCTCAAAATGATATACAAGATTAAAAGCTTGTACCACTGCCCGCTATTTAAGTCAATTCTTAACAATTTTGGTCTCATGTGTAGTGTCACTAGCTTTTGTATTAACATTAGAGATCATCTCTTCATGTCATCAGTCAGAAGAACAGTCAGAAGCATTTTATATATTAAACTATGAATTTAAAATATGAACTACTCATATTCTAATGTGTATAAATGTGATCAGTATCAGTACTGTCTGTGGGGATATTTTGATGAAACACTGGTACATTAGTTAAACTTTGGTAAAAAGAAACAACAAAAACCTAAAAGCACGAACTTTCAGACCAACCATTACTACCCCACACAGATATAGTTTTTAAGGTCATAGATCAAGGGCAAAGGGAGATCTTGAGGAAATATTAAGCATGGAAGACAGCTTCGCTTCTGAGAATTTTATTCCAGTATTTCCTCTCCAGCTTTTACCACAGTGTAAAGTTAAGAAAATCGTCAATATTTCTTTTAGGTCTCGGGTCCTCTAACATTAGATTATTTTAAGGAACTTATTAAAGATCTAAGGTCCTAAGGCTATAGTCTGAGGAACATTATCACAGATGCCAGATGCTCATATTATTAACTGACAAGCAACTTTTTTTTTAATCAAATATTATCACTGACCAACTAGCACTGTCTGAGCCAATCAAAGACTTAGAACATTATACAATTCTACAAGTCTGCTGGAGAATCTAAAAGGTAAACATCGAAGCAGACAATATTATGTGCCCAATACTAAGAAGCATAGCTTATCCATGTTAAAGATAAGGAAACATAAACCTAAATAACTAAAAAGTAGAACTTACGAATTTCTTAGCAGCACGCTTTGCTTGTACCCGCTCATACTCTTCTTGTGCCTTTTGGTTTGAAGTTTTCTTTTTCTTTTTCTTTGGAATAGTAACAGAACTTGCAAGAGAAATTAAGACATGCAAGTTAAATCATAAATAATTTAGAGAAAATTATGCAACTGTCAAATACAGTATTTATGTACAAAAACATCACTAGCACAAACTGAATCAAGATGAAGAGATAGAACAACAAAAAATTAGGGAAATGCCCATATAAGACATTAAAATCATAGCTATAGTTATAATCACAGATTAAAATATGGTAAAAGGATACTTTTTGGAGAAATATATATTAACCAGGGAAAGCACAGTAGGTTTTGTTGGATATTAAAATGAGAAAAACAGATGGAAAAGGAACTGAACAATGTAACAAGTTGTGCTGTAAATAACTTTAATCTGAGTTTTTTGATCACCTTTTCTCTGTCAACTTCTTACCACTAACCATCAGCCTCAGACAGGGTCTTCATTTACAAGTCTCCTATCCTGAAGCATTCTGAGATCTTTGAAAGGTAACAGTTATGATGCTGCTTATTATCTGACTTAATAACCTTCCTGTCCTCTATGCCTCGAGTATCGTGTCATAAGTACAAGGCATTTCAGCAGCGCCGTAGTTTTGAGTCTTCAGCTACGGTGTTTAACTTTCCCATCAATTCCCACACAGAACAAACCAGTCATCCACTTCCCACTCCTTCCTAAACCTCAGACACGATTTTTGCTGCGCCACTCCAACCTGTTGTTACAGAGACACCACTGACAGCCTAGCCCAACTATTCTAGGCTTTTTGCTTTCTTCTATTCTCTACTTCTAAAATTTTCAGTCAGAATTGGGAGTATCTGCAGGCATGTGAGTGTTCCTGTGGGTTTGGACATGCATGTATAGACATGTGTGGAGACTAGGGGATTGCTCACTACCTTATTCGAGACAAGATCTCTCAATGAACTACAGGGCTGGCCAACGAGTTCCAAGGACCAACTGTCTCATCTACTAAAAAGTCCACTGAAATAAAACACAACAAATCCCCAAGACTGTCTTTATTCCCAAATATATACTTTGTTGTTATTTACAACACAAATAATGCTCAATTTTATTATTTAAATTTGAGAATTATATACACTCATATAATGTATTTTTGATCAAATCCACCTAATTTTTTCTTCTCCAATTCCTTCCCTATTCTCTACACGTTTCCTTCCTAATTTTACATGCTTCTCATGTATTCTTATTAAACTCACTGAGTCCATTTATTGCTGCCAGCAGGTGCACACGCATCGGTATGGGGCCATCTACTGGAGTATAGGTAGCCTCTCAGACCTGCATCCCCAAAGACTGACTCCCCCTCCCCACCACCAGTCATCAGGTGCTGAAATCCCCTAAGCTAGGTATAGGACTTTGTGACGTCCTCCCCAGTCTATGCTAGGATTTTGTCTGGCTTGATCTTGCATGTCTTGTGCATGCAATCATTGTCCCAGCTTTGAAAGTCAAAATTTTAGTTAAAAAAAAAATAAATAAAAGTTAAGATCCAAAGTGATGCCTGGCTTCTTTGCTAGTTTACATGTTAGTGTATTTTTGATTGAATTATATGCAAATTTTCCTAAGCTAGCTCTTATAAAATCAAAGCAATAGAGAGGGCTTTGTTCTAAGACAGGATCTTACACAGTAGTGTAAGCTGGCCTGAAACTATGTAGTCCAGCTTAGCCTCAAACTGTGGCAAACTGTGGTTACGCCTCCTTAGTACAGAGAGTAACAGGGATGAGACACCACACAGCCACGAAAACATCTATGTGTTCAGCACATTTAAACATTTTTGTGGTTTTGGGACAGAATCTTACTATGTAGTCCAGAATGGCATTGAATTAATAGCAATCTTCCCGCTTCAGCCTTCTGAGAGGATTACAGGCATGCAGAACTACACCTTGCTTGATTGCAAAGTCTGGCTCCGTAACATAAAGTGCCACCGACTACACTTGCATTCTCTCTCTAGTAACTCATTACTGTCACCAATGATGGCCTGTAGGTGTAATCCTGCCTCAGCTTCACAAACATTGGCCCTACAGATATACAACACCAAGCCTAACCTAAAAAAACTTAAAACACACAAACATATATTTATTAAAAACTGGGCTTATTGTCCAATTAAGTTACTTGTTCTTGAGAGGCAGTAGTTCAAAACTCAGATCTCTTAATTCTCACTTCACATTCTTGCACCTATGTTCAACTAGCCTATTTTAGTCACTTTACACTAAAAAAAAGTGAAAATATTAACATGACTTGGAAAATCTGTTACAAAAACTTCTAATTCTTACCCAAATTGCTCTATATCTTCTATAAAACATTATTTAAAGTGAGGAATTCCAAGAGTACATACTTTGGTGCACACTGCTGTTCTGGCTGAGGCTGGCAGTCACTAGACTGCTCTTCAGACACAGTCCCCTCGGGGTTGGTGTTGCAGTCATCTTCAGGCACGGGCTTGTCAGCCTCTTCTTCTGACCCCAGCAGGCCAGCCTTCCTCTGCTGTTTCCTGAGTCTTTCTTCTTCGGCTAAGTAGAGGTGTTTCAGATGCTCTGGGTAACGATCGACGAACTGTGAGTCCTGGGATGCTGGCGCCTTCTTTACCTTCCAGAGCAACTTCTTGTAACTCTGCTGGATCTTCAGTTTCCTCCGGAATGCGAACCCTTGTCCTAACATTGGAGGATTTCAGTTACAATTACTTTTGCAGAAAGTGAAAAATAATGTTACTAAAAAAAGTTTTTTTGGTTTAATATTACATTCAAACAATAGACTTACTTAGTTTTGCTTGAAAGATTAGGTTACTCAACACATTTAATGTTGCACTTGCACTGAGGAGCAAGTTAGTCCTCTGGCTAAATCTAAGGCTAATAATTGTCAGATACCACTCACACAAACTTCAAAGTAAAATTAAAGAGTAAACTCTACAGCACAACTTGAATTTATAATTATATCCACAAATTAAAATTTCTTTAATTCATCTAAAACATCACCTGGGGGTCGTTAGGTGGGGATGGAAATCTTAATTTTCCGTTGGAGAAACTAATCATCTATTTTCCAAAATAATACACGACACCACAAAAGGGGATAAAGTACAGTTTTCTAAACACCTACCAGTTTTTTATTAGCTCGAACAAAATACTTAACCATTTGAAGTGAGGGTTACTGCGGTGTTTGTAATTATCAAAGCTTTGGGAGAGTGTATCTTTAACCGCATCTTTCCCTCCTTTGCTGTAATACAGTTGCAAAACTGTTTTTAGCGTAAATAGAACAGCGGACCCCTAGACGATCCGTGCTTCTGGATCGACGGCACATGGCTTAAGATGACAGTGCCGTCCCGTTCTCCCACGCTAAGGAGCGAGGCGCTAAGGGGCTCGGCGGGCTTAGGAATGGCTTCCCGGGTCTCAACATAGACCCCGTCTCCGTCCTAAAACCTTTCTGCAGGCTGAGCCGCCCCATTCACCCTCGGCCTCCCCCACAGCTGTCTTCTCACATACCCTCGCGGACGCTCCCGAGGAAGGCTTGCTGGTGGCTGGGCCGCCAGGTCCTGCGTTTCCCAGTCTGGCTCTTAAATCCGAACGGACGCGTTTCTTCCCCGCGCGCCGCAGAGCCTCCCGTCCGCCACCTCGAACACGGCCTCCCGGACGCCATCTTGCACCACTAGGGCCGGCAGAACCACAACGGACGCCGGCATAATACGTCACCAGGCCGAAGCAATCGACCGTCCGACGAGCGCATGCTCGGAGTTCGACCGCTTCGACCCGGGCGACATCGGGAAGAGGCGCCGGGCGGCCCTGTTGGCGCCACCTGCAGCCCTGGAGGGCGCGTGTCATGGCGGCTCTCGGCTCGCTCCCCAGGACCCCGGACCTGCCCACGCTGCACGCCAGGTTACAGGACTTGCTGCACTTCCTACGGGGCGCCTTGGCTATTTCCAGCGCGCACACGGTGGATTTCTACACCGAGTCGGTGTGGCGGGAGCTG
>LOEQ01004039.1:70775-93202 GCA_001685075.1 Bramus lutescens
GAGAGAGAGAGAGAGAGAGAAATGTGACATCCAGTTAATTATGTATCTAACAACAACAGAGACCAGAGACCGACTGGGTGATTGGCCTTTGAAAGGTCTCTGGACCTTTTAACATTTACCTAACAAATACCTAATTGTCCAGATGCTCAGCAGGTTTATAACCTGATTTATTGGAAGAGTTACTTAGGATTTTCTCATCTAGCTCTTACTAAACTTGTTGTAGGGAAATCCAGTAGTGGAATAAGTTAAACAATTTTTACATCCCAATAGGGGAGATCACAGGAGTCAGTGATTGTATAAAAGAGCGAAAAAATGAAGTATTCATTCCAATCGGAACTTTAGTCTTCTCCTTTAAAACAACTTCAGAAGTAAATTATCATAGTTTTTCTAGATGAATATAGGAAAGTTCTATGCATTATGCATTGCCTAAAGGATACTTTTAATATGTTTGTATATGTATGAGAAATGACATATATGTCAGACAGCTTTTTTTTTTTACAAATCTAGTTGTTTTCATTTCTCAGATAAAATTTCAACATTATTAATCCTTTTTACACATTAAGGAGGTTTTGTTATGATTTTGGCAGTTTTGCGCCTGTGGGTAATGTATTTTAATCCTATTCTTGCATCATCACCTTGTCTTATTCCCCCACTCCTGCTTTAACGCCTCACTTTCTTCTTCCTAATTAGCCTCCTCTTAATGTCTGTACATGTGTGCATGCATGTGTGTGTGTGTGTGTGTGTGCGCGCGCGTGCATGTCCGTCTGTGGCCCACTGATTTTAATTAGAGTTACTTGTATGAGTGTGGCTGTGCCACTGAGGAAAATGTGTCCTCCTCTCCCAGCACCCATCAACTAGCAATAGCTCCTGGGGGGATTTTTATTCTTACAACATACAAGTTGTTATATTGCTCTCCAGTTAATTTCCAAATTCTATAGAATAAAATTGTCATTCTTTACCCTAACATTCAAGCTGTTCCTCACTGTAAAAAAAAATTCTAGCACGTGTTTTGCGTGCTTACGTGGTATATGTGCATATGTGTATGTATGTTTTTGTGAGAGATGCACATGCTTGTTTTTGTACATGTGTGTTATGACCTGAGACTGAAGTCCAGTGTCTTCCCTCTCCACATTATACAGTGAGATAGGATCTCCTGTTGAACTTGGAGCTTGTCATTTGGCTATTCCGGCTAGCCAGCTTCTCCACGGAGTCTCTGTCTCTCCTTCCCTCCAGCTGGAATTAGAGGGAAGTGCTGATTAAGTTTTGTCAACTAGATACAAACTAGAATGACTTGAGAAGAGGAAACCTTAATTGAGACTGGCCCGTAGACGTGTGTGTGTGTGTGTGTGTGTGTGTGTGTGTGTGTGTGTTTCTTTATTTAATAATTGATATGGGAGAGCCAAGCCCATTGTGGTAATGCTACCCTTAGGCAGGTAGGTGGTCCTGGGTTGTATAAAAAGCAGGCTGAGAGAGCCATGGAGAAGAAGCCAGTAAGCTGTGTTTCTCTATCTTTGGTCTCGGCTTCAGGTTTTGCCCCAAGGATCTGCCCTGCTAGAGTTCCTGCCTTGGTTTCCCTCAGTATTAGACTGTAAATGGGATATGTAAGCCAAATAAACTCTTTCTTCCCAAGATGCTCTTGGTTGTAGTCTTTATCAGAGCAGCAGAGCATAAGCTAGGACAGGAGGCTGCTGCACTTTTGCCTTCACATGAGTTTTGGGCAGGAGTTCTCAACCTGTGGGTTGCAACCCTTTCGGAAGTCAAATGAGCATTTCACAGGGGTTGCTGAAGACCATCAGAAAATACAGATATTTACATTACAATTTATAACAATAGCTAAATTACAGTTAGGAGGTAGCAAAAAAAACCAAGTTTTTGGTTGGGGGTCAATGTGAACAACTGCATTAAAGAGGCACAGCATTAGGAAGGTTGAGATCCACTGGTTTGGGGATCCTAACTTTAATCTTTATGGTTATGTGGCAAGCTTTTTGCCTATTGAACCTGCTTTCCAGCCCTGTTCTTTGTAGTACACTGTGTTTCGTGGGATGTTTTATGCCATTTTAGTGGCAAATGGTGCAGTCTTCTGAGACTAGTATTTCATATAGTATTAGGCATCCCTGAATTACTTGGCTTATTATCTTTTTTTATTTAGCAAATGTGTTTCTAAATATGTATCATTGTATAATTTTATTTGCCAACAAATTAAACTATGTAAAGAATATTAAAATATTATGGTAATTTTTTCTAGTTTTACATTTAATTTAATTTAATTTTCACAAATACTGTAGTTCAATGTGAAAATGCTTTTGGAATGATTGGCTATATTTATGCATTCATTATGATGTTAATATTGGTATGGTATGAACCCGAGTGTCAGTCCTTGTGAGTATGTATTATTTCATCCAAAAACATGGGTTGCCTGTTTAATTAACATATTTTTTTCATTTTATGTACAACTATAAATTAAGCTAGAGTTGCTTAGGCAAGAAAAAAAATCCTACCGCAAATTGGATCATATAATTAATTCATTTTAAAAGCAACAATTTGTATTATATATGTTCTCTTGGTACATTATAGTATGCTCGTAGATGCAAAGTTCATAGAATTTAACAGAACCCATCTTTAATTTTCAAAGTTTAGTAAGGCAGACTTAACTTTTGGCTATTAAATAATTAACAAAGATATAACCCAACAGTCAACTATTGCAAAAAGCAAAGCCTCAAAAACTTTTATTAAATTTACATTAAATAAAAGTTTATTAATTTCCTTTTTAGAGAAAACCACCCTCAACTCATCCAATACTTGGGAAATATTGTGTTTTTTATCCAAAAGCAAGTAACATGAGGCTTTGCTGTAGCGCTGGAATTAATGGAGTTGGAGCCACAGTAGTGATGGGGAGGGTTCCGAATGAAAGGAAATTATCCACCGGGATGGACAGCGCTAGTTGGACATAGGAACTGAAGGCACACAGTATGTGAAAAATAGTATAAAGATTTAACTTTAGCAGTGATTGGAAATGCTATTGATCAACACGGGAAATAGGAAAAGAGAAAGATGTATCAGGAATAAGAATATTTGTAGGAATGAATACAACAAAATATTTTTATATCCTTGTGAAGGTAATTATCAGGAAGATGCTGCTGTCAATACGTTCCTGAAATTCTGGTCCATTGGCTATATGATTAACTATTTCTCCCCCCCATAACACAGTTGTAGCTGTAACTTTAGTACGTATTTGTATCTTCTATTGTATTCTGTATGATCTAAGTCACTCTTGTCTCACCCTAAGATTGTAAGTATTTGGGCTGAAATGAGGTTTTATGCTTCCCTAACAGGCTCAGTGGTGCTATTGAAGTCCTCGTAGTGGCCTCAGTGATTACAACCACTACGGAGTCTTAGGAGAATTCCGTAGTTGATGATGCTACAATAGTAAGTGCATTGAAATATGCTGTCGTTCATGCATGCATGCATCCATCCATCATCCATCATTCATGTTGTGTGCAAAGTACTTTTGCTTTACAACTGAACATAGAGCGGTTATTATGTGTACTATGTTTCTAGAGGTAGATGCCACAGAAACTCTTACACGAATATTTCACTTCCTTTTCAGAGGCATTCATTATTTCAGATATCCTAATTACGTTTGCATTTCTGGAAGCAGGATCACTTTTAATGAAGAGGGAGGAGTTAAGAGGAGTGATGACACGGTCACACAGAGAAGCAAGTGTGTATTATTCTAACTTGCCACTGTAGGCTGATCTCTGCCAGAGAAGTTGCCAGAAGTTGCCTGATTTTGATAGTCAGGTCCATCATTGCCCACTGCTATTTTGCTCGCTGTGGCATGCTGATGGAACTTGAGATCAAGAGCAGAGTGTAAGGTCAGAATACCACAGTTTGTTTGCCCTGCCACTTAGTGTGTGCCCATTTGAATCAGTTGCAATCTTGTCAAGTCTTAGGTATTTCCTCTGCAAATGAGATAAGAACCACAGTTAACTTGCTCACATAGCAGGTAAAGTGTCCAACACCATGTTTGGCATGTGGTCTTAAACGTGCAGTACCTGTTAGCAATGGGACAGTGAGTTATTATGAAATGTGATGAAGCTTATCTTCCTTAGAGTTCTATTGGACATCAAGTACAGTAACAGGTAAGTAGTTTGAAATTTTACTTGTTAATTATGAATATACATTCATTGGTTTTATTTCTGGTTTTAAAACTTTATGCATTTTTTTCTTGAAGATTCTTACAGTCTGTATTTGGCTCTTTTGTTTTCATGTGTATATTGAAATCTGGTAGAAAAAATATAAAAGCAGGTTAGAGGTATCTCAGTATCCTGTTTATCAAAAATAACCTCTCCTGCTTCTTTCCCATCTTACTTCCTACTTTGTTATTATTTCTGAATCCTATATTCATTCATTGCTGTGTGTTTGATGCATGATGTGTTAGTGTGGATGCATGGGTAGTGTACTTTGGTGAGTCTGTGGAGGTCAGAGAACAGTTGGCAGGAGTCAGTTCTAGCCTTCCACCATGAGGATAGACTGGTGGTCAGAATGCACAGCAAGCGCCTTTACCCATTGAGCCAACCCGCCGGCTCTCCAGCTAATCTGTTTTGCATGCTCTCCCCAGCCCTTCTTACGAGAAACTGACCTGGGATAGTGATGTAGGTCATACAGACAAGACAAGTGAAGCAGACACTGGAGGAAGATCAGGAACTTCCAGTAGAGGGAAGTGTAGGCAAAACAATAAAGCCACAGAATATGCAGGTGGAGCAGGCAGCAGATTTTAAAAATGCATTTTTCCCTGTGGGGAAGAATGAAGTATCTAAAACTCAACAGCACTGTGGCTTCTGTGCTACCTACTACACAGACACGGGGCTGTGAGGACCTGGACATTGGCATTGCCCCGTGGACTTCTCACGTGCTTGACCACAGAAGAGAGTAAAGACAAGATCATTGGCCTTTCTCATTCTCTTTGGATCTCTAAAAGCAGCTAATCATGACTATTACAGACTGAATTACTCAGGAAAAAAAAATAACCTCAGCTGTGTTTCTGGGATCAAAAAACAATTAGTTGTGGAACTCTAGACTGAATAAACTGAGATTGAATCAAAGTAGGTAATCCTTTAAAAATTGACTGTTGTTGAAATGTGCTGCCACATTAACTTAGGCTCCAATACCCCAAATTTCTGGGCTGCTTGTAATGAAAAAAGCAAATTATTAGTTGAGGTCAAAGTGGAATCTTTTCAAGAATTTTCAATAGGATAACTAACTTTTCCAACAGAAACATCACGTTTCTTTCTGTTGGCATCATTGCCCAATAACTGACGGATATACTGGCCCTTCTACTCACTGTGAGTTAATACTTTTATTCTGTCACACTCTAAGAAACTGCTCCCCTGGAACCTTCGGATGTTGAGACTGCTCTTAAACCTAAAAGTCTCACTTAATAGTTGACTGAGTTTCACCTTCTGCATCATGTCTAAATATTTTGATGTAGATTTTATTACTTTTGGCTCTATCAGTAAATTCAGCTTGTAAAATTTCCTAAAATCTTTATTAAATAAATTCACCATGGTAACCTTGCAGTTTTATTTTCTATTTAATTGATTCAAAAGTTGAAGTCACACATCTCTGCAATTTTCTATTTAATAAATTTATCACACATTAAACCTCCAACTTAAGGGATGCTAGTTTTAAAAGGATATGAGCAGAAGCAGAAAATTTTATTTAGAATTTGAAGACATTCATTAGTTACATTGTTTTTAGTTTTGTCAGAGAGCAACAGTTTTCATTGTGTTTAAGTGGACATTTTAAAAAGTAGATGTGAGTGTCAACTATGCTAGACAAGGTGTCATGGCATATGTGTTATGATGTTTGTTTGGTTTTGGTAAAATCAATGTTGTTCCCTAGATTGTATGCTGCCCCTAAGTGCTTTACACACTTGGTTTAACAACTGCATTTGTTGGTTTTGTGAGATTGCTTTTATTTTGTTACATGTTGATTTCATTTTTAAAAATACTTTTTAATGAATGGGCTCACTTGGACTGCTTTATCCATTGAGGTTTATGAACTGCTAGGGACAAATTGGAATGAAAACCTTAGAAATAAAGTGTTGTCCCTTAACAACGGCATCGAAGAGTATGACTGTGCAGTACTGTTCCACGGGAATAAGGAATAACAGTGTAGCAAAGACTAGCGCACAATTGAAGGTCCGAGAAGACAGCTCATAAGTTAAACAACTACATTACTCTTCAGACTGGAAACTGCTGCTGTTTTTGCTCCTGGAAAACATAAAGACCAAATTTTAATTTGATCCTTAAAGACATAATTGGAGAAAATGCTAAAAGCAGGTTTTGCAGAGGTCAATAATTTAAATAACAAAGCAAGGGAGCTATTAGAGATACTGACAAAATCTAAAGTCAAAATCACCGTAGCTATTAGAGAGACTGACAAAATCTAAAGTTAAAATCTTGTAAGTTGCTGTAAAATCCCCATGGTTCATTTGCTGTTTTAAAATCTCAAACAGTTTAAATATCTTCCTTTTCTGTCTGATTTTTCAGGTTTTGTTGATCTCTCCAAAGTATTTTGTGAAACATCTCAGAAGCTGTTGAGCGTGGAAGCCTTTGCTCAGGCTACCAAACACTACTCTGTGCAAAACTTCGGGCTGTGTACTCCTATCGAGCAGCTGCTTACAGCCCTTCGAGTAAATAAAGAACAGAGAACTGGTATGTGTGATTGTGATGTAGGCTTAAGAGTAGTACACGGCTCATGTGTACATCTGTCCGTTACAGTCTTTGTTGCTGGATATTACAAGCACTGATAAATCAGCTCGTACTGAGAAGGACATGTTCACTTATCGTGTATTAAGGAGCACGTACGGGTCTCTATGCTTTCGGCTACATTAGTCTCTGGGTGTCTTTACCACAGTTAGTTTCCAATTCTCTAACATGTTTGTATTCTGCTACTACAGATGTCAAAATCCTTGCATTAGTTTTTATTGCACTTAGTTAATGGTCTCTCTGATTGGTTCTTTGGGAAGAATATGAGGAATGTGCATGGTAGTTGCTGGGAAAACTGGGGAGATGTTCACAAAGGGGACAGCCCAAACAAAAAAAAATAAGTGGCAAACAGATTAAATCATAGTTATGTTAAATACTAATAAACAGCCCAGTTAGACAGTAGCAATGAGGAGGCTGGGGCTGTAAGAACTGACCATGTTCAATGCCGAGGAACCACCTTTAGTAGTAAAGCCAATGGGTTAAATAATTACATTAATGATAAAATAGGCAATACATGACCTAATTATTGTTTACCAAGATCCTTACTGTCTGTTATCTCGTTTGATTCTCTTTGTTTTACCAATTCTCTCTTTTCTTTTTGCTTTTTTAGAAAGCTCTAAACTTACAGAAACATTGCTTGAATACTACAGTGACCCTGGATACTTTTGGTCTAAATTTGCCATGTTAAAATCCTACCTTTCTGCTGTAAGCACCCCCACAAATACAATTTTTTTAAAACTCTGGATCCATCAGTCACAGATGCCATATTACCTGCAAGTGTTTTAACACATATCCCTAAGAACCAGGATATACTCCTACTTATCCTGCAGTGTGTTGGCTCATCCAGGACTTCACCTTGGCATTAGGAACATTATCTACTAGCACACTGTATTCAAATTTGGTTTAGTGTTGCAGAAATCATTTATAGCTCCTTTTTTTCTTAAAAAGTGTTTAGATTTATTTTATGTGTATGAATGTTTTGCTTCCATGCATGCTGTGTACAGGTGTGTGCCTGTTGCACGCAGAGGTCGGAAGAGAGCCTCTGAAGCTAGTTTTCAGCAGTTATGAGCTGTTGTGTGGGTGTTGGACAATCAATGCAGATTTTGTTTCCATTTTCTTCTTTCATCTTATTGTTTCTGCTGACACTGATGAGTTGATGCATGTAGGCAGGTTTGCTTGATTATTTCCCCATGATTACATTCAGCTTTTAACTTTTAACCGATATGCTAATTAAAGGATTTCATTTTCATGCACCTCGCTAAGAAGCACGTGCTTAGAGTTTGCTGGCAAAAGTGGATCCTCAGAAACTTTCATTGTAAAGGGAGCTTATCCTCATTCTGGTCCAATTTTTTCATTGTTGTTTCCTTTATCTCTAAGTATTTTAATGAAAATTATTTTATTATATTCCTTCTGGAGCAAAACAGAGGATTTTGGGAAATCGTGGCTCTGGGAAGGGCAATCTGGTTGTAATTGAGTTCATCAGCAACATTGCTACTGGTATTGTATCCAGTGCCAGCTGTTTCTAACTGGCCTCAGCTGAGTGAAGCCTGGCCTTCCATCCGCCTTCTAAAACTCAAGGACTGTACATTGGGTATCAAAGAGAAAGAACAGCATATGCAAACATGAAGCCATTACCAAGTCTGGATGGACATTGTCTTGTGCCAGTCAAAGGCAGAGCAGGGATACAAGCTAGTGACAGCTGTGCGTGGAGGGAAGCTCCTCCCCATCCTGGAGTCTCTCACTTTTCTTTGCTGGGCAGGTGTCTGTCAACGGAATGCCATTGTATAATGACCATATACTCCTGGAAAGACTTTCTTAGTAAGGTTTTTACATTTTCCCATTGAAGAGGAAAGAAGCTTGGCCTCCAAGCAGGCATGTCACAAGTGAATACTGCCATGCCATAGTAGCTTTATTTATTTCTAACCCAGCCCTAAATTTCAGCTTGCCACTGTGCAACTCCCGCGTCTGATTATGTTGAATACCTTCTTAGATGTGCTTTTTATTCCATAAAATACAGTGTATACTCTAAAGTGCTGTGTTGTAGAATGTTCTCTGTTGCTATACACTGTATAGTGGAAAATAGTCACGTGTGGCTGTTAACCTCTCTAGTATAGCTTGGAAGTTTAATTTGTATTTTGACTTTGGTAATTTTAAGTGTAAATAATCATGTGGTTGGTAGTCACTGCTTTGGACAGTGCAGGTGGTAAAGTGGTTCATTCGTCTGCTCTTGGATTGGGCAGTGTTTTTCTTATTGGTCTATAGGAGTTGGATTTATCTTCATGCATGTATTATCAGGGATGTTTATTTCCACGTTGTTACTTCTCACTCTGTTAAAGCTGTTCTTTGATGAAGCAGGTTTTCGTAGTACAGTTTTCTCACTTATAATTAACTACTTGTCATATCAAGGAATGATTTTAATTATCTGTGGATTTTTTTCATTTTATATCATCTGAATTATAACTGTTAAACTAATAGAAATCACACAGATATAACAATAGAATTTTTTGCCATTTTAATATTGATTTTAAAACCTGTGGATGTCAGGTGACAACTCATTAAAATTCTCTTTAGTAGCAGTATTTTAATTTTCTCTATCTTCATTCAGGTGAAAATGTGAAGGCGATTCAGTTCATGAATACAAAAAAATCTCATGAGGTTCAGGCAATGGCAGAGCTAATCTGCAGTATTGCTGATTACTGTGGTTTAAAGCAGGTGAGAAGATTTCCTTGCGAGTATTGTCCACTTTTGGTATTTCTCTGATTTCATTTTCTACTTTTCCTTTTGTTGGACTGCTGTTCTCCACCCCATACCCTCCTTTCAACTTTTCTCTCAATGTTTATTTCACTGGCCAAAGAGATCACATTCAGTACTCAAATCATCATTGAGAGATCCGCCACTAAACCATACCAAACCAGAATAAGGTGAAGCTGTTTATTATTGTCCTTTATTACTTTTATGCATTTGCATTTATATGAAATACTATGTAAACCAGCATGGTTTGAATGTGAAATGCCACTCATCGGCTCCTGTATCTGAACACTTGGTCCTCAGTTGGCGGTGCTGAAAGTGGAGGGTATGGCATCTTTGGGAGGTGGAGCCTAGTTGGAGCCTTGCTGGAGGAACTTTGTACTGGGGATGAGTTTGAGGTTTTTAGTCTGGCCCCACTTCCTTTTTATCTCTCATACTCTGCTTCCTGTGTAAGAATGAAATGTGAGCCCTCAACTTCCTGATTACCAGGAAGCACGCCCTCATGATCCGACTGCCATGCCTTTCTGCCATGATGGAGTTTATTCCCCCTGGAAGTATAGCCATTCCCCCAAAGTTGCCTCTTATCAAAATGTTTGATAACAGCAACAGAGAAGTAACTAATATAGAAATTGTATCAGGAGTGGGGTCTTTGCTGTGATAATCCTGATCCTGTATCTTTTATGCCTTTGTACTATTTTGTGGAAGACTTTGGGATGGAAAAGTCACTGAATACTATAGCAGAGCTTAATAAACTGTTGTAATGGGAGCTTGGAAAACAGTAATGCTGAGAGAAGGGCAGAAAGTGGTCTTGTAGTTCATGGGGTTTTATACAGAATCATAGACTCTATCATGCATTAGGCTAGGAGCCAGTCATGTGATACTTTGCAGAGGCTGTGGCTGCATTCTGCACACTCATGAGAAATTGCTCAAGACTGAATTGAAGTGTTATGAACTAATTAATTTTTGCACAAAAATTCAAAGTAGCATAGCATTGAGTTTATGGCACTGTTTAGTACTGATTACTCTTATGCCAGCCTACATAAAGAGAGGCTATAACTGTTAAAGAAAATGGAAAGATTAAAAAGTTGCGTCTACCAGGTGGTGGTGGTGAACGCCTTTAATCCCAGCACTCAGGAAGCAGAAAGGCAGGCGGATCTCTGTGAGCTTGATGCCAGCTTGGTCTAAAAAGTGAGTTCCGGGACAGTCAGGGCTCCACAGAGAAACCCTGTCTCGAAAAACAAACAAACAGACAGACAAAAAACAAAAAGAGGCTTCCTGCTCTATACTAGACTAATAGGAAAGGTAGTATATTTGTCAGTGTTCTCTAGAATAATAGACCTTATAGAGGGAATCTATCTATCTAGGAAGGGAATATATTAGAGTGACTTACAGACTCTTGTCTAGCTAATCTAACAGTGGCTGCCTATGAACAGAAGGTCCAAGAATCCAGTAGTTCTGCAGTCCACAAGGCTGGACGTCTCAGCTGGTTATCAGTATAGCTGAAATCCCAAACAAGTAGACTCTAATGCCAGTGATGGAATGGACTTGCTAGTGAGGTGACAGCAGCTAGGCAAAGATCCAGGTCTTTCCTCCATGTCCTTGTGTAGACTTTGAGCAGAAGACGAGGCTCAGACTAGAGGTGGGTCTTTACAGCAAATGACCTGGATTGTGTCTTTCCATCTCAATGATTCGATTAGAAGTGTATCTTCCCACTTCAAATTAAGCAAAACTCCCTCACACATGTGCCCCTCTATTTTTGGGTTTTAGTTATGGATGTAGTCAAGTTGACAGATGAGTAGTCATCACGGGTGCCTAGAAGGCAAGACTCCATACACTCTATGCTCAAACTTATGAAAAGAGTCAGAGGGGTTTCCTGTTCCTGGAAGGCAAATACCTAGGAAAGCCACAGTCTTTGGCATATAGAAGCTATTGAAGCTGTGGTTCAAATAGGAGCAGCTTCCATCCTCAGCCTTGAACACTTAAACTGACAGTGTTGTCCGTGTGGTACTGGTTTTGGAGACGTAAGGTTCTCAAGATTTCACGTTTTCTTCCTTGATTTCAGAGATCACTGAGATCTGGCAGCATGTGACAAAGGCAAAGTTCCCATGAGCGAATGTGCAAAAGTCATTATAAAGATGAAGTCTGGGTTACTTTGGACAACCTGAGATGTTGGGGTGTCAGAACTGTGGCATTGCCAAGGAAGAACTGCACACAGCAAGTGGAGTCAGTCTAAGAGACAGATGTATGCTGTAGGCAGCAAAGCTGGAGCTACCTAGCCCTTTAAGAAACTGAGTAGCTCCTCAGCTCTGGTGGAGGCCTGTCAGCCCACTCTCTACTCCTTTCAGCTCTGTATTTTAAATCCTTGGAGACTAGCAAGATGACTCAGCAGATAAAGCTGTTTACCTCCAAGCTTGACTTTGTGAGTTTAATGTCTGGGTGGAAGGAGGTACAAGAAACCCCATGTCCTACATTGTTCTGTGGCTTGCGTGTGTATGTGCACAAACATATATACTTAGACATCTACACACTTACACATAAATAATTAAATAAAAACAATAAAAATTTAAAACTATCTTCTAAATTTAAGCTGTGTATTTTGAATAGCAGCAGCTTTATTTTGAATGAAATACCTTTTGTTTTGTTGTTTGTACTTTTATGTGTTCTGTATACGAAATCTTGCTTATTCCTAGGTCACAAAAGGGTTTTTCATGTTTTATTCCAAAGTATATTACTTTTACTATAACATTTAGACTTGTAATCCACTTTTAATTAATATTTGTTGCCTCTGTGACAGCGTGGAGTTCATTTTCCCCCATTTAGCCACCCAGTTACCGCAGTATTATTTATTGAAAAGATTGTTTTATCCTTTAGATATGACTTTAGATATATCTTTAGACAGACTTGTCTAAAATCTGTTGATGATTTAAGAATAAGTCTATTTGTAAAATCTTTCCCCATGATTTATGTCTATTCCTACAGTATTACTAAACTGTTTTGATCACTGTTTTCTGTTAATGCATTTGTGTGTGTGTGTTGTTTGCCATATACCTCTGTGTGTGTATGCATATACACACACGCATGTGTGATTTGTACATATGGATGTGTGCTTGCGGCAGCCCAGAACTGACATCAGGTAGCTTTTCCTTGATTACACTCCACTTTATGTACTGAAGCATTGCCTCTTGTTGAACTCAGACTTTGTTAATTTAGATTGGCAAGTCAAATTACTGGGGGGACCAGTTTCCGCTTCCATGTGCGTTGATTACTGGTGGCTTTCATGCCTGCCCCACTTCTGTGTCTGTTCTGGAAATCCAATCTGAGTCCTTGTGCTTGCAGGACAAGTTCTTTATCCACTGAAGCTTTCTCCCAGCCCATTATGTTAATTGTTGAACAAGTGCCATCTTAACTTACTCTTTCTGAAATTACTTTTGTTATTCTTAGGTCATTTGCATTCCTATATAAATTGTAATACATGATTTTCAGTGATTTTAGGTTGCCCTCTTGTTTCGGTTAGGATTGTGTTGACCTCTGTGTGAAGAGGTTGCATCTTTGTGTGGCTTGGGTATCAGGGTAACTGTAGCCTCGTAAAATGAGTTTGGCAATTTCCCTTCTGTTTCTGTTGTGTGGAACAATTTGAGGAGTATTGGTATTAGCTCTTTGAAATTCTGTTAGAATTCTGTAGTGAAACTATCTGATCCCCATCTTTTTTTGGTTGGGAGACTTTTGATGACTGCTTCTTTGCAGGTTATAGGTCTGTTTAAATTATTTATCTTGTCTTGGTTCAATTTTGGTATGTGGTGCCTATCCATAAAATTGTCCATTGCCTTTAAGTTTTCCAATTTTGTGGAGTACAGGTTTTTGTAGTATGACCTGATGATATTCTGGATTTCCTCAGTTTCTGTTATGTCCCCCTTTTTATTTCTGATTTTGCTAATTTATATGTTTTTCTCTCTGCCTTTTGGTTAGTTTGGATAAAAGTTTGTCTATGTTGTTGATTTTCTCAAAGAACCAACTCATTCTCTCATTAATTCTTTGTATTGTTTTCTTTCTTTATTTTATCAATTTCAGCCCTCAGTTTGATTATTTCCTGTCTTCTACTCTTTCTGGGTGAGTTTGCTTTCTTTTTTTCTAGAGCTTTCAGTTGTGAAGTGAAGTCACTAGTGTGAAATTTCTCCAGGTTCTTTATGTAGACAAGCAGTGCTATGTACTTTCCTCTTAGCACTGCTTTCAAAATATCCCTTAAGTTTGGTTATGTTGTGCATTTATTTTCATTGAATTCTATGAAGTCTCTAATTTTTTCCTTTAATTCTATCTTGACCCAGGGCTGATTCAGTTGAGCATTGTTCAATTTCTATGAGTTTGTGGGCTTTGGACAATTATTGTTTTTGTTGAATTCTAACTTTAAGCCATGGTGATTCAATAAGATGCAGGGGGTTATTCCATTTTTTTTTTGTATCTGTTGAGGTTTCCTTTGTTACCAAGTATGTGGTTAATTTTAGAGATGGTTCCATGAGGTGCTGAAAAGAAGATATATTCCTTTGTGTTTGTGTGGAATATTCTATAAATGTCTGTAAAATCCATCTGAATCATGACATCTGTTAGTTCCTTTATTTCTCTGTTAGATGTAATTCTGATAGGTCTGTCTTTATATGTTACTTGTCCTTTTTCCTTTGCTGTTCTTAATTTTCTTTCTTTATTCTGCATGTTTACTATTTTAGGTTGGGGAAGTTTTCTTCTATTATTTTGTTGAATGTATTTTCTGTGCCTTTGAAATGGACTTTTTCTCCTTTGTCTATCCCTATTATTCTTAAGTTTCGACTTTTCATGGTGTCCCAGATTTCCTGTATATTTTGTGTTAAAAAATTTCTGATGAATATTTCCTCCACTTTATCTTCAACACCTGAGATTCTATCTTATATTCTGTTGATTATGCTTGCATCTGTAGTTGGCTGCTGAACTTTGCCAAGGACAGTCCTTCAAATTTTTCTGCATCACAGAAAAGTCGGTCAGATATTCTAAGCCTCAAAGTCAAAGATGGATGCTCCAGTGTTGCAGAAGAATTTTCGGTGACTGTCCAAGCAACCAACTGTTTGTCATTTCTATAATTTTGGAAGTTATTTGCTCTGTACTTCCTGTTTGCTTGGGTGATTTTATTTTCTTCTCTGATCTCTGATGGAGTTGAAGATGAGATAGTTATAGTTAATGTTTTCTTCTTACCAAATTCAGAAAAGAAACTCAGAACTAAAATGTAAAATATGTAAGATTAAGAGACAGAGAACCTTAAGTTGTTTATCTAAGAAAATGTTTATAGGTTTAAAAAGATATTTTTATGATGATAATTCAAGTTATGATAGAAAATGGTTTTGGTGTAAAACTAGACTCATTAACATAGGATAGGTAATAAAGTAATTTGCCAAATATAAATGGGCTGGACATTATAAATGTATTTCTTACTTGGTAATTTTTCTTATTGTATATAGTTTTACTGTATTAGAGTTAAAACTGTTCCTTTTATTTAGACAAAAGGGGGAAGTGTTGTGGCATATTTGTACACTGTGTGTAGATTTATTGCTGTGATTGGTGTAATCAAAAGCTGAACAGCCAATATAGCTAGGTAGGAGGTATGCTTGGGACTTCCTGGCAGAGAGAGAGAGAACTGTGGGAAGGAGAAAGGCAGAGTTGCCAGCCTGATGTGGAGGAATCAGGATGGGCAGTACAGAGAGATGAGTGCAGCGGCAGTCTTGTTTTGAAGCTTTTCTTTCAAAATGTCCATTCCTGTGGTGTTGTCTGCGCGCTAATGAATCATTGTTAGTTTCTCTTTACTTTTTGCCTTGCTTCATTGCTTAGTTCGTCTGCTATTTTTGGTGACTTTTAGGTATATTCTGTATGATTTACTTTGCACACAATCATGTCATATATGATAACATGTTTTCTTATGGACTTTCAAATACTATGTCTGTTACTTGTTGCTTTGATTTACTATGCTATCTGGAACTGGAAAATGTTTAATAAAAATGATCAGTGATTGGTTTTTAATAGAAATCAAACATTAAAAAAGCAAACATAGGAGATTATATAAATGATATATTGCATTTGTTTATTCATCTTAATAAAATATCTGGAATGTTTCTACTACCAACTGACTAAATCCTGAATTCATTCTTTCTTGTTTTCCTCAGATAATTGATGTGGGTTCTGGTAAAGGCTACCTAAGCTCCTTTTTGTCCTTAAAGTATGGTTTAGATGTCTATGGCATCGATTCCTCACATACTAATACTCATGGAGCTAAGGAGAGAAACAGGAAGTTGAAGAAACATTGGAACCTGTGTCATCGTCAGACTAGAGAAGGTGCCAATGGACCGGCACTGAAAGCAGAAAAGGAAGCCAAGTGTAAGGAAAAGTGTGAGAGGGCACCGAAGAACAGCCTTGGGAGTCAAGACGTGTCTGCTGGTGCTGTGCTAGAGTTCTCAGCGTCAGCGGTTTCAGTCCTCAGAAAACAACAAGGAAATCTACATGCTCAGTCACTTGAAGAAGGAAATTTGTGTTTTGAAAATGCCTTTTCTCTCATGGACTTTCTGCCTATTGACGCCGTTGAACCTACTTCATCACAGGCACAGGTACACAATGCAGAAATGTCTGAAGTGAGGAAACAGAAAAGAAATATGACATCTAAACCAAGCGACCCAAGTATATATTCACCACTGACCTTTTTTATCACTGCTGATTCCGAGTTACATGACATTATTAAAGATCTGGAGGTGAGTCTACTTCTGAATCCTGTAGTTTGCAAGAATGCTGTCAGCATAGAATACAGTGTGAATAGCATGTTATTCTGCTAATGTGATATTATCTGTCATAGAAGTCCTAAGAATCAAGAAAAAAATGCAAAGCTGACTTTCTTTGTATGTACAACTGTCCAGATTTAATGAGGACATACTGTGGAATGCAAAACCCTTCACTCGTTTTACTTTGAAATAAAGAGCTAGCACGAATTCTTGTCTGTAAGCCAAATTATCTTATCCACAATTCAGAGACTGTTAAAATTCTAGTCCAAGGAAAGTCTAAATGTTTCCATAATTTTTACTGTTTTGAATTGACACATAGTAATTGCAGGTGTTCATGGACTGCAGCATGTTTTCATGCATCCACACTTGATCCAGTCAGGGCAGTGAGAACAGATAAAGAGGTAATTAGCATACATTTATTGACAGGCGTGCACTATCCGAGAGCAAGAATAGCCTATAAGAATTCTTTAAGGCTTTAATGTTGTCTAAGTTGTGAAGTTATGTAATTGAAAGACAGTACGTCTGAAATGTGCTGTTATATGTTAAATCAGTATTTACCAAAGCTCCTACGGATTAGCTAGCCTCTTTTATAAGACACAGTATCTTTTGAAGTTAATATGATTCTCTTTTAATTTTTAAAAATCTTCCTAAAAGAAATGGCTAAACAAAGTACTAGAATTCTTTGTACATTAAATCTTTGTTTTATATGGCTTTTACAAAGAGGGGCTTCCCCACAGAGATTCTTTTTATGATTTTATTCTTATTTTTAAACTATGTATGTATGTATGTGTCTCTGTGGGGCACTGTGCATGTTAGTGTAGCAGCTACATAGGCCAGAATAGAGGTAGATATCATGGATCTAGAGGTATAATTGGGCAGGGCACCCAACCTGCATCAAGAGTAGTATATGCTCTTTAACCAATAAGCCATCTCTCCAGAGCCTCCCTCCTGCCAGATACATATAGAAGGTACCAGTTAAAGGAAACATTAGTCCTCATTAACATAGAAAGAGTAATTAGGTTGTCCAGTTAAAATTTAAAATTTCAGTTTATTTTATCACTTCAGTTTTTCAAAATTGTCTTGTGTTTATATTACTAGAAGTGTGTAACCCGAGCTTGGTGGCACACACCATAAATAACATAAAGACAGAAGCTGGAGGATCCTGAATTAAGGGACAGCCTGGACTATGTAAGAAGACATTCTTATAAGGAGTCTGTAACAAACTGAAAAGTTAAATAAATTTTCAACGTCACATTTGTATCAAAGTAGACTCTAAAGCCAGCTATCTGTTTCTCAAGTTTATGCTCTTAGTGATAGTCATATTTCATCTGTATAATTAGACTTATTGGTAATTACCCAGGTTTTTTTGGATAACTCTTATTTAAACAGTATCATCAGTATTTGTTTGTTTTGAGACAAAGTCTTGCTATGTAAGCCCAGCCAGCCTATAATTCATTATGTAGTCCAGACTAGCCTCAAGCTCATGGCAATGCTCTTACCTCAGCCTCCTGAGTGCTGGTGCTACAGTCTCATCACTACCGGCCTCAGCCTCCTGAGTGCTGGTGCTACATTCTCATCACTGCCGGCCTCAGCCTCCTGAGTGCTGGTGCTACAGTCTCATCACTACTGGCCTCAGCCTCTTGAGTGCTGGTGCTACAGTCTCATCACTACTGTGCCTTTCAAGCTAATTCTAGCTAGTGCTATAAAAATTAAGCTGTTGGCTGAGTAGTTTTTTACATAGCATTTGGAGAATATGACTTTTTTATGTTGTTGTGAAGATAAACCTGAGAAATTGGTATGACTTTATTTATATGTTAAATCTAATAATAATGTGATCCATAGAATGTCTGTATTTAAGGATATCTCCTTAAAACCTCAATGGATAATGCAACTTCCCTAGTACAAACCGACAAAAGTATGTGGACACAAATTGTCTGGATGAAAAGTTGATTTGCTCCCCTTTAATTCAACTTTATGATTCATGTTAAACAAAACAGTAATAGATTTAGCTGTGGATGATTGGTAGTTGATAAAATTCTCTGCATGTATACTTTTGTACTCAATTTCATGTGAGTGCATTTATTAGGATTTGATTAATTGGAAAAAGCATTTCATAAGACAATTTTTACCTAAAATTCATGATAGAAAATTGAGAGCAAAAATACATATCTTGATTTTTATATTATTAAATTTTTAAGCTAAACTTATTGGCGTTATCTTAGAAATGACAATTTTGTACCTTGTCTGTTTCTTATAACCATGTTTTACAAGATGGGCAGCCTGAATAAGTTAATCAATAAAAGAAATTTGACTAGTATATTCATAGTATCTCATAAACATCTCAAATCTTAGGTTTATTGAATAGCTGCATTTTTCATCCAACCTTAGCCTTTAATTTGACATATCTAGCTGTTAAGCAAGTATTAGTTATGAAAGAGATGAAAAATACAAATGAAGAAATTAAAAACAAAACAAAACAAAAAACAGAAGCTGTAGAAAAATATGGCTACTTTAGCTAAGAGGAACAATTGCTTAGTTTGCATATAAAGTGATACGTAATACCTTTTGTGTAGAATTGACCACTTAAAAGTTCACATATTTAAAAAGACACTTGAAACCTTTCCTTGTATAGTTTTAAACTCTCCTTTTAATCAGTTGACCCCCCTTTTTGCCTTGTCTCTAAAGGACTGTCTAATGGTGGGTCTGCATACATGTGGTGACCTTGCACCAAACACTCTGCGGATATTTGCATCCAAGTCTGAAGTCAAAGGAGTTTGCAGCGTGGGTTGTTGCTACCATCTTTTATCTGAAGAATTTGAAAACCAGAATAAAGGTAGTAAATATTCTCTGTGTCATAATTATTACTTATTTCAACTATTATGGCTACTTTTTATTTTTTTTAACCATTATTGTATATTAATTGACGTGTCTTGTTCTTTTTTTGACTTGTTTTTGGGAAAGGATTTCACTGTGTAGTCTTGAATGTCCTATGACTCCTTATAAAGGCTAGGCTGCCCATCAGAGATCCCTCTGCCTCTGCCTTCTGAGTGCTGGCATTAGAGGCATGTGCCACCATGCCCAGCCATTATTGCATTTAGGATGACAAATTTTTTTCTTGCAAATCTAGCATTAATAATATTAAGGAAATTAGATACAATATCACATATATTTTATTATCATTTCTTTGGCTATAAAATGGACTTACTGAACACTAAAAATTTTGCAAATACTTGAAATCTCACTAATATCTGATGTATATCTTGTAGGACTTATGTTTATAAATGTTTGTAAGTTTTGCTTTGATTGTGATTATAATCTCCATTTGACTGTGATAGTTTTCTCCATTTCTAAAGAATTCATATTTTTTAAAAGAAAAATCAGCATACTGAGATTTCTATGAGCTCAGAAAGCTTTAGTACTGTTATTTTATTAGAATAGTAATATTCAGTCTGTGCTCTCTGGACTCTGCCTGCACAGAAAAATGATAAATGTGTTGGCAGCTTCTAATATAGCATTTTGTTGGTGTATTTTATGATAAATCTATCAGATAGAGCTTGAAAACTGCTGTTTTAAATTTGTTTCAAAATAGTTTTTAGGATATTAGTAGTAGCAGTTCTCTTATGTATTAGTATTTTAATCAAATTAAGTTTGAATAAGAAATTGTGATGGTTTGAAAAAGAATGATCTCCATAGGCTCATAAATTTGAATGTCTGATCATTAGGGGAATGGCATAGGTTTTTGAAACCTCAGTGCCCACTTCCAGTCGCACCCTCCTCTGGTAATATAACCCAGAGTTCCACCAATGGGGGCTGGGTAGTCTAGTTAGTGACTCTGGGGACCATTCTCACTCTAACCACCACACCTCCCAAAGAAAAACTTGGTAATGAGCCATTAGACAGTGTACCTGGCTTCTTGTGTACATAATTAACCATAGCAACTTAAATATATTGATAAGGATGAATACTGTATTGAGTTTAAGGGAGTATTTCAAAGAAGTCATTAAGTATTGAAGCAAAATACTATTTCCTGTCATAGTAGCTGCATTTTATACAAGTGGGGAAGAAGGTGTCTTAGTTACTGATCCATTGCTATGAAGAAACACCATGACCATGGCAACTATTATAAAAGAAAGCATTTAATTGGGGTTTGCTTATAGTTTTAGAGGTTTAGTCCATTATCAGCATGGTGGGGAGCGTGGTGGCACATGTCAGACATGGTAGGTAGCCAAGAAGAGTTCTGCATCAGGATCTGAATGAAACAGTTAGAGAGAGCTACTTGGTCTGACGTGGCTTGGGCTTTTTAAACCTTAAAGCCCACCCTCAGTGAGACACTTCCTCTAACAATGCCACACCTACTCCAACAAGGCCATACCTCTTAATCCTTTCAAATAGGCCCACTCTGGTGACTAAGCATTCAAATACACGAGCCTATATGGTCTATTAATCAAACCACTACCTGTTTTCAAGGTACTGGACTTGTACTTTAGGTATAATAGAGGAGGAACATGGGGAGTGGCTCGTGAACTTCAATACCTGAGGAAAGGGATAAGACACCAACTAGGTGACCAGCAAGCATTCATTGAATGCCAACTGTTTCCACTCTGTTTTGAATGTTGATAAAACTAAAATATGTGAGATTCCATCTTTATCTTTGAAGAACTTCTTTTGAAAATAAAAAAAAACAACTAATTCTAGGAATCTTTCTAATAACTTTAAAAGTTATTTTATAACTTTTATAACTCATTTATTTAGACTAGGAAATGGAACAACAGAAAAGAAATTAAATACAGAGTCACCATGCACATTATTTTTGTTTTTCATCTGAGTCTTTCTGGAATAAAGATATCCATAGTTACATTACAAATCATCCTGCTACCTTACATTTCTTCATATACGTTGATATATTTCTGTATCTGCAGAGCATATTCTCGTAGTCTTTTGTTGATTACTCCAAAATATTTATGTCCCATGCTTCTATGGTCTTAGAATGTTTGTTTATACATTATGGTTTTTCTAATGAACAAAAATAGGTAGATGGTAGTTGTGGTGGTGAAAAACAAATGGTCTGCAAAGGGAGTGGTGCTTATTAGGAGGTGTGGCCTTGTTGGAGTGGGTGTGGTCTTATTGGAGGAAGTGTGTCACTCTGGAGGCGGGCTTTGTGGTCTCATGTATGCTCAAGCCATGCCCAATGAGACAGTTCACTTCCTGTGGCCTGTGGGATCAAAATGTAGGAATCTTAGCTCCTTCTCCAGTATCATGTTTGCTTGTATTCTGCAGTGTCCCACCATGATGATGATGGAATAAACCTCTGAAAATGTCATCCATCCCATTAAGTGTTTTCTTTTATAAGTGTTGTCATGGCCATGGTGTCTCTTCACAGCAATAGAGACCCTAAGATAGAAGTTCCTTTTACTGTGTGTAAACCATCAAATGTGACACCAGTGCTCAACTCTGGTTTCTTCTAACATCAACTTCAGTCGTATTATAAGTGCTCTGCACTGCTGTAAATATAGTGTCTGTTCTGTCATCTGTAAAACAGTATTATATCCGCAGCAGAGCAGCATATCTATTTCAGTCTGAGAGGATAAAGGCATGTTCCAGTACAGCTGTATGCGGTACCTTTTGAAAGACTGACAGTTTAGTCAGATAAGAAAATAGAGGGGATGCTGCAGTAGAACAGTGCCCAAGCTGGTGATTGTGTAAAGTCAGACCTCTTCCATTTTTATCTTCATGGTCACTGTTTCTCTTCATAGTTGTCTGTCCTGTGATGTTCTTACTCTGCCTTTCTTGTAAGCAATAACTGTCTTAATGTCTATTTCATTGAATTAGTGAGGCATAATTTTTATAGTAAATGAATCTGCTTTTATATTTCCATTTACTTTACAGACTATTTTCTAAAGAATTTCTTGGTTCACTTAATTTGTTTAGTTCATTTGTTATTTATAAACTAATCTTTGAATATTTTGAGTAAGCTCAACTGAAGAAAATTGCTGGTTGTTTACACCCTAGAAATGGAAACCTTTGTTAACAGATTCTCAAGCACCAGTCGTAGACCTTGCCTGCTGCAGGAGCTCCTTCCTCTCCTTCAGCCAATAGCTGCTGAGATACCAGCCCATTGGGG
>LOEQ01004039.1:139258-157350 GCA_001685075.1 Bramus lutescens
CAAAATAAAAGTAAGTGCAAAAGAACCGAGGGAGCTAACAATATTAAATGAAATCAAAGCTTAAGGATTGTTGCTAGATAATTTTAAGAGTTACTATAAAGACAAGTTGATATTTGCAGACTCATAGACAAATTGATAAAAGAGCAGAATTGAGAGCCCAGAAATAGACACACACACATGCAACCAGGTGGTGTTTGGCAAACTGACAGAGGCGCTACAGTAGAACAAAAAGCCTCTTTTCACCATGAGGTGTTCAAAAAAAAAGGACACACACAAACAGAAAAGTGAATCTAGAAACAAACTATATCTTTCTAAACTCAAAGTGAGTCACATATGTTAAAGTAAAACAAAGGTCTATGATAGTTCTAGAAGGTAGGGGGCTAATCTGTATTTTGATATGATGATTTTTTTTGCTTATAACAGCAAAAGTCAAAATTAATAAAAGCTGCCTAAGCCCATAAAAGATGTACTACTAAGAATGGATCCTTAGGTAAAGGGCAACCACAGACAACAGTGCTATAAACGTAGGTTCATCACTTACGGCAAATACATTGTCCTTGTGTCACTGGTAGTGAGGGCGTCTGCTTATGTGCAGCCTTGATACATTACAGGTGTTCCCAACTCTCCTATAAGAAATAGTTAAAGAAAATATGCATGTTAGATGGTTCCCATATTCACAACTGATGTAGAAAGTCTTTTCTCAGGAAAAGACAAGTATCTCTAAATAAAAACTGTCCTAAATGATTTCTTGCTTTGTTAGCTAGTAAGGATGCTAAAAATGGCCCATTGATTTTCTGTTACAGTCACTTGATACATTTTCTATTGTTTTTTTAACTGTAAAGTGATTTGAGAGAAAACAGAAGTATAAGCTGGAATACCTTGGGGAAAAAGAGGACCAACAAACATCTTAGGATATAAAATAATGGTGTACTAAGATAAAGAAGCAAATTGACGAGGATGGTTTGGGGGTGGGGTGTTATCTTGATTTTAAGTAAGAGATTTAAAATAGTGTCTTTTAGGCCAAAGTATTTGGAAGCAGGGAAAGTGATGGAGCCAGTTTTATTTCTGATATTTTACAAATGTCTTATTTTACCTACACACCATGAAATAGAAATATTAAAATTGAAGTTTTCACCACAACACAATAGATATTTGTGTATAACTATCAAAAAGAAATGCTCACATGAAATTCTAGATGTAATTTTAATGTAAAATTTTAATTTTTAAGTATGTGCCAAAAGACTTAAAAGAGGTTTTGTTAAATTCTCAATTGTTTATTAATGATATTTCTGTGGAATTGAATGGATGGCAAATGTATTGATGTGCACTTCAGAGTTTAGGTACGTGAACTACAGAAAATCTAAACTCTGCTTAAGTTCTAGTCACAGGAAATTACAGTAAACATAAAAGGAGACCAAAAATTCCCAGCCACCTCTTTCAGAAGAAACCAAGGCTGCAGATACTTGATTCATAGTGGGCTCACACAACGTGAAGGGTTTCTCTGTAAGCCTGTAGTCCGTTGTGAAAGTCAGCAGTGGACTTTGCTTCCTGAGCCGTTTTCAAACTCAGCAACATTGCCATTCAGACCGTAATTTGTAGTGAGAGGCTGGTCTATGCATTTTCAGCAGCATCGCTGGACTCTGTCCACTAGATGTCAGCAGCAGCACGATGATTAAAACTGGCAATTGCCAAAATTGACCCCTATTAAGAACCACTGATTTTGAGCGTTTTTTTTTCCCTTTATGATTTCTTCAGTGGTCACCTAACAGTCCCATTATGTATCTGTGGTTGTAGTATATTGTCTTTATGTTTGAAGACTTTCTTGTTCACAGTGATCCCTTCTTTGATCTTTCATTTTACTTAGTAGTAATTACCTTGAAGTAATGTTCATTGGCCCCATTCATAAAGTATAGATTATTTTAAAAACATTTATCTTTCTCCAGGGAAGTTAAGTCTGCATATATACCTCTGAAAACAACGAATTGTGGTACACACTCAATTGTGGCAAATAACAGGATTTTCTTCTTTTTTGGAGACTGAATAGTACCCTCCCCTCTCTTTGTGTGTGTGTGTATACATATATATTCATACATATACATATATATTTATATACTTGTCACACATACACAGATATCACAGTTGTTTTAACCATTTGTCTGTCCGTGAAACAATAGGTTGTTAACATATCTTGACTCTTCAGTATATAATACTGCAGTGAACATGGAAGTGTAATGATTTCATTTCATTTGGATATTTGCTCAAATATTTATAATTTAATTCCAAATGAGGATAGGGAGAATGAACAGCCCCTCATAATTTACCTATTTTTTTTTTCCAGACAGGGTTTCTCTGTAGCTTTGGAACCTATCCTGGAACTAGCTCTTGTAGACCAGGCTGGCTTCAAACTCACAGAGATCCACCTACCTCTGCCTCCTGAGGGCTGGGATTAAAGGAGTGCACCATCACCACCCAGCTAATTTACTTTATTTTTAAAAAAAAATCAAAATATCTATTTTACTTCCTTTAAAATTCAAGTTCCCAAAGATTAGTTGCATACATAACTTCATGATTTCCAAAAGTAATATGTATATAAGTTCCATTCTCTCTGTTTCTTTATAGAAACATAGTGTCAGTAATCTTTTGGGGAACACTGTGGTGAGTTTCTCAATCACCTTAATAATACGATGGCCATTGAGCCTCTTTGCCAATGCTTTATCTCACCATGCTTGGTTGGCAAGATTTAAGAAATTAACTTTACCTCCAGAACGACCTCGTTTAATGCTTTCAGTTTTTTTCTTTCTTTTGATAATTTATACAAAGAATGCTTTTTAAAATTTTATTAGAATATATTTGTTGAACGAGCTGGTTTTACTAACAGCATTTTTTATTCATTATGGTTTTCACTCCCTGTCACTACCTCCTCTGTATGTCCTACTGTTTAGACTCCTTTCTCTTCTCAAATAGTATGTCTCATCTGTGTTCTGTGTGTACATGTGTGGTACCTGTGCTTCTATGTCTATATGTATGTCTCTTAACTAAGTTTAACATCTGAGAAAATTATGTGCTATTTGTCTTTATGAATAGTCTGTCTTCTTTCATTTATTGTGGCCAGTTCTGTTCATTTTCCCAAAAATGACATAATTCATTCTACTTTATATCTGAATAAAATTCCATTGTATATGCATGCTGCATTTTTATCTGTTTATGTATTGATGAACACTTAAGCTTATTCTGTAACTTGGTTATTGTGAATTGTGCTCCAGTCATCCCAGTAAAACATGTTTTCTTCTGTATAATTGCTTATATTCCCAGGAGTGGTATAGCTGGATCATGTGGTAGTTCTGGTTTTACTTTCCGACATTTTCAGGCACTGTTTGCCATCTATACCTTTACTACTTGAAATATCTCCCTCCTGTTGCTAACGTCTTTAGTCTGTGTGATATATTATACCTATTGTTGCTATATATTGAATCATGCTTGCCTTCCTCAAATGAAACAAACTTGATTATAGTCTATAATTTTTATAATGTATTGTTGAATTGAGTTTGCAAGTATTTTATTAAGAGTTTTATGTCTATGTGTTTTTTTTATTTTCATTAAATTCTAGGAAGATTTCAATTTCCTCCCTGATTCCTTCAGTGAACCCCACCCTTGTCATTTAGGAGAATATTGTATTTCCATATGTTTATAGAATTTCTAGAGTTTCTCTTATTATTTACTTCTATGTTTACTCAATATTATCTAATAACATATGCAAATTAATTTGATTCTTTTGTATTTTCCTGACTTGACGTAAGGCCATAATTGTAGTTTGTTTTAGAGAAAGTTCCATGGACTTCTACGTGGATGGTATATTCTGTAACTGTTGGTAACAAGATCTCTTAGATGCCTGCAGTGTCCATTTGATCTATGACATTTCAAGTCCACATTTACGTGAGCTCCAGGGATTAAACTCAGGTCACCCGCCAGCACCTTTACCCACTGAGTTGCTTCACTTAGTTTTTAAGCTTTCTGTTAAGAGGTATAATGTTCTTCTGATGTGTTTAACATAGTAAGTAATGAAATTTTCTCTGGCTGCTTTGTTTCTTTTTTCCTAGCTCCAAATGGTATGTCTCAAACAGGTTCTTTTCTGGCCATATCTATCTATTAGGGGTTCTAAATTGCTCTTGTAGTTATTCATCCCTATCTTTCCCTATGTTTGGAAATTCTCCTGTTGTAATTGCATTAACTGAGTAGTTTTCCTATTACTTTAGTTCTTCTGTGTTGACCAGTGGTATCTCCACAGCTTTTAGTCTCACTATCTAGTGGTGAGAAAAGTCAGTTCTCAAGTCATCTGATCAGGTGTGAAGTAGAAAGAACCTGTAACCAAACTGCATTATGGCCTACTTATGGTACTCTGTAATTTTTTTATAGATCTTAATTTTTTAAAAAGTGAATAGATTAAAAGAGATGTAAATCTCCCTTGAAAACTAATTTATGTCGATTTTTGTATTAGTTACTTTGCTATTGCTGTGATGAAACGCCATGGCAAAGTATAAAAGGAAATCTTCATTTGGCTTGTGATTCCAGATTCTTAATGGCAGGAAACTGTGGTTGCAGCAGTCATGGTGACAGGAACAGTTGAGAGCTCATTTCTTGAACCTCAAGCAGGAAATACAGAGAGCAGAGACTAGTGTGAGACTTTGAAATCTCAAAGCCTGTCCCAGTGAAATAGTTCCTCCAGAAAGACTGCATCTACTAAACCTTCCAAATAGTTCCATCAATTAAGTACCAAGTATTCAAACATCTACATCTATGGGGGGGCATTCTCACTAAAACCACCACAATATTCTATACTCGATGACTGTCAATGTCACTGTCAACTAATCAAGTGTGGACAGTATATGGATTTAGAAACAAAACGGGACAAAAGAACTCTCCAGTGAGGAAACCTGGTAGACAATGTCTCCACCAGACAGTCAAGGTCAAGGTCAACAAGGACAAGCGACATGAGCAGTGCAGACCCTGAGGTGGCGGCGTGTAAGCAGTGCTGTGCTCCAGTATTCCTCCTCTCACAAGCCATAACCCTTTGTTTGAGAAAAAAATCTAAAACATACTAGAAGAACATTCTAGAAAACACATGATCAGTATTTCTCAAAACTGTTAAGGTCATCAAAAACAAGTCTGAGAAAGTGTCAAAGCTAATACAGCCAAATGTTATGTGACATCCTGTGTTTGCTTCTATAACTGAAAGAGTACATTGTGAAAAAGCGAAGGAAATCTGAGTGTAGTATGGGCTTTAATTAATAATGGGTCTACATTAGTTCATTAACTAAAACAGTATATCATTGTGTTAGATGGAGAGATAGGAATGGGGAGAACCTGGGAGGAGTTGAGGAGAAGGGAAGAGCATGATTAGAGTAAGTTGTCTGATTTTTTCCAAAGATAAAATGCACTATAGAAATTATCTATACTGTTATCAAAACCATACTGAAACATAATTATTTTAAAAAATCAAAATAAGGACTGGAGAGGTGACTCGGTGCTTAGGAGCACTTGCTGATCTGTGGCAGCATTTGGTTTTCACTATGTACATGGGGGGCTTCAGTTTCATGGGATCTGTCACCCACTTGTGGCCTCTGAACATCTGTACACACAGAGTGCATACATATTCTCAGGCCAACATGCATGTATATGGAATGAAAATCAATCAAAATATTTAAAAAAGTACAAGAAAGTGTTCATGAACTTCTGCTCATGCAAATATTGAAATATTTTATCATGTTAAATATTGATGATTATAAAATAGTTGATCTGGTTTGCATCATATAGGTGAAGGTTGAGATGTGAGGTGAACTCTATTTATTTTGGAGACTTTGATCTATTTTATTTTAAATACCTAATAAAGGCAGTGGAGGTCTGGGTACATGAATTATATTGTTCTACATGCAGGCACAAGTGGATAGAACAACCTAAAACTCTCAAAGCCACAGACTTGGTCACCAATTTCTATGCAAGACTCTTAAAGCCCTTCTAATTTTACTTTTCCTAAATTCTCACTCAGCTACCTCTCTTTGGTCTTCATTTTTCACTTCCATTTGATACGTTTTTAAATTTGTCGATCCCTTTCTCATACACTATATCCTGGCTATAGTTTCCCTCCTCTACTCCTTCCAATTCCTTCCCGCCTTGACTCTCCTCCAGATCCACCCCCTTTTTGTCTCTCATTGAAGAACAGACTTCTAAAAGATAACAACCAAAGACGACAAAATAAAATAAAAGATGAAGCAAAAACAATTGTATCTAAGTTGGAGTTAAGTGGATTTCTAAATCAAAATCTAGGTCATTGGGGAAGAAGTATTCTAATTTAAAACAGCTAACTCCATAGCCTATATTTTTCATGCTTAGATAGCATATTAACAGGTTTGTTCACATGAAGAATGTTTGTTGGGCATGTTTCCAAAGCTTCAGTTACTGAGCAAACAGGCTGCAAATGAATAAAGAGGAATTTCATGCTTGCCAACAGATAAGTGTGTTTCTAAAACAGACTAAATATTAAGGTTTGAAATAAAGGCTGAAGAAATTCAACAAGTTATGTTAGTGAACCGTTAACAGATGCTGCTCTCCCAATCTTCACTCTTGAAATTCTTCCATACAAGGTGAATATAATCAGCTGCTCAAAATCCACTGGGCAGTAACACATATACTAACTAATATATAAACCCTGTTAAGAGCCAGAATAATTCAGTAAATTGCAAGGAGGGTAGGAGATTGAATAAAGTGCCTGAGATGATCATTTTCTTCCACTCTACTCTCTCTTTAGCATTAACCATTTCTTTGACCAAAACATGTAATTCTCACAGACGTCTCAACTCATAATAGGGACTGTTCCTAGAATGTGGGGATTGGAAACAAGGAGAAAATAGAATTATTTTCAGTGCTTCAGTCTGCCGTTCAGTGTACATTATGGCCACGAGGACAAGAACACCACAGTTTACTTTTAAAATAATTTTCTAATACAACAGCCATTAGTTCCCTTTTTTTCTCCTCTAAATAATGTCCTCATACTGTGTTTAGTTCTCACACTTAGGAGTCACTTTGTAGGCCATGTATTCAGCAGTTGAGTAGTGTGCCAGTGTTTGCATTTTTCAGCTTTTTAATGTCAGTTATATTATCAGAATAACAGTATAAACCATACATATGATGAAATTGCATAGTCAAGAAATGAATGCAAAGAAAACTGGTTTTTATAAGATGGATGACTTTGTGGAGTCACTAGATGAAACTGCTGTCAAAATACATGTTAGAACCAGGCAAGACAGTGTACCCTGGTCCTCCTTCAAGGGCCTCCTGAGTGCTGGGATTCTAGGAGGTGTGACCCTGTTGGAGGGGGTGTCACGTGGGGATGGGCTTTGACGTTTCTAAAACCCATGCCATTTCCAGTTAGCTCTCTGGCTTTTCCATGTTTCCATGGGCGCTCTTCCATGTTGCACAATGTGAATCTCAACTACTGCTCCAGAGCACGTCTGCATGCCTGCCTGCCTGTCACCATGTTCCCATTGTGATCGGCATGGGCTCAAACTCTGAAACTGTCAGCCTCCAATAAACCCTTTCTTTTATGAGTTGCCTTGGTTCTGGTATCTCCTGATAGCAGTGGAAAAATAACTAAGACATGTCAAAGCAACTGAAAGGGAATAAAGAGTTAGCAACATGAAAATGATGTCAGATTTTCTCATACATGTCTGAATGTATTTTTTCAAATTCTTCTATTGCACCAATCTTCTAAACTTGAAAAGTACAGAAGGGTACAATGGCAGAGGGCCTCGTCTCACAAACGTGTGTCAGGATCAGGGCCGTAGCATATTCCAGCAGTTGAAGGACATTGTGAATTCATAGTCTCTATCATGTGGATTTCTACAAGCATGAGTTTTCTGTGTGACTCTGTATTTATTCTCCATGTGGCTTTCTCTTGTTGCCAACTGAGAAGACCTAGTGGCTGTGATGTTGATGTTCTTGTTGTTTTTGATTTTGCTGCTCAGGAAAGAATGTTGGAGATCTCTGTTCTGCTACTTCGTTGGGGCCCTGTGATGTGGGGCATGTCTTTGGCCCCGTTCTATGTCACTCATCAGTCATTGTACTTTACCATACACCTCATTTAAGATTTAAAATGCCACTTACCATTGGCCAAAGAAGTATGTGGATTTTGTTTCTTTCTATATTTGCTTACTTCAAATGTTCTGGAGAGAAAAGAAGAGAAAACCATGTTTATTCTCTTATTAAAAATAAGATTATTGCTTTATTTCAACCAAGGCTAGCCACTTAATATTATGCATTACAAGTATGTTTGATATAGAAAGACAACATAAAAAAGACAAGTTACACCGTCAGATGGTGAAATTGTTTTGGAAACATAGCAATAAGTGAAATATTTTACCACTGTATTTTGAATTTGGAAAACTCAAGATAGTGTTATTTATGAAATGGTGAGTAGCATCCATTCAGTACCTTTGAATGCCAGATTTTGTTATAGTCACTTGCTTAAAGACAGTTCTTCAGACGTTAGATATACCATAAATCGATAGCATACTTGTTTCACTTTAGGTTATGTTATAGGAATTTTTTACATTATTTAACTGTAACCATTGGTAAATCTATTGTTACTGTTTTTATTCAAAGATCTCAGAAGAAATTATAATGGACTACTATGAGAAATATAGGCCTAGAATGAATGAGCTGGAGGCATTTAATATGGTAAGTCATCTACATATATACAGTAGTATCTTATTAATGATTATTATGGGCCAATCAATCTGTTGTTGTTGCTGTTGTGTGTATAAGAAAGTGTGTGTGTGTGTGTGTGTGTGTGTGTGTGTGCGTGCATGTTTGTAGGAAAACTATTTGGGATGATTTCTTATTTCTGAACTATATTAGGTGTTAGTAATGTCATAAAAAGAGCACATGGTAGATTTCCCTTAAAGTGCATCATAAATGCACAGAGCAGGGCTTCAGAGCCTTTGAACACATGCTGATCTCCAGAGCGCTTATTTCACAAGCTTTCCGTGTAATGAATTGCATTCTTAGGACTCTTCTAAAAGCTTTCCATCACATGATTGCTTCTGGATTCCACCTCGTGTCTCTTAGAGGGCTTTCTTTCCCTGTTACTAGGAAAGAAAAGCTTTTGATCTGTAGTATTCATTTTCTGAAGATGAACAGTAGGTATTGGGTATCTGACATGTGAAGTTTTGTAGATACCGTTTCTCAAACATAAACATTAAAGCAAATAAACTATTAAATTGCCACTGCCTCTTGTTTTCTTACAGTTGAAAGTTGTTCTGGCTCCTTGCATAGAAACACTGATTCTTCTTGATCGACTCTGTTACCTGAAGGAACAGGTATTATTTTATTTTTCAGTGCATAACAAATATCTTTATTAGGTGAAATAAAATAAATAAAATCATGTAGCTGGAATAAAGTTATTTCACACAAATTAGTAAGATAATGTTTCTCATACTCCATTACTTTTAATGTCCATTATATTTGCTGATTAATATATAAACATATATACAGCAGATATCTTCAAAAATTGCTGTAATAAGTGTGATATTTTTAATTGTGTGGTAGTATTTATAGACAGTGAATAAAGGTAATCATATATGATTTTTAGAGCCAAAATTAATTATGACCAGTCATAAAAGAGACTGTATACACATTTCACTTTGTAAGACCTGATTTTTTAATGTGCTTTCAATATGCATATTCTATAATATAGAAATGTCTTTCTACTCAGTGAAGAGTATTTCATCTCTCCCACAACCTTATCGTTTTGTATTATGTGGTCTGCTGAGCTGTGGTCAATAAATTGTTTTGAACTGTTTAATCCTCTTCATAGAATCAACTCTTTGTCCACTATAAATCCCTTATTGTAACAAATTTATTTAGTCATCTAGTGCTTTTTCTTTTCAAAAGGCTTCTTTAAATAAATGAGTTTTAATAAATGTCTTTATTTTAATTAATTATTTTACAGATTAAGACAATTTTTTAAGTATTTAAGTAATATACTTTCTTTAGCCACCATTTAATTCCAAATCCCTGCAAAGCCTTAGTCCTCAGATTAGGCAGTGATACACTACCTATTTGAATAGGTACTCATTTCCCCCCCCAAAAAAAAAAAATTCATTGGCCTAGGTAAACAGTTCAGTAAAATGGCATGCAGCAAAATGAAATGATCCAAGCATATGATTATTCATTTCAAGTATTGGAATGTCGTAGGAAAGTAGTCATATTTGTTAAAAATATAAGACATATACCAGGTGGTGATGGTACACACATTTAATCCCAGCACTCAGGATGTGAGTTCAAGGCTAGTCTGGACTACAGAGCAAATTCTAGGACTGTTACACAAAGAAAGCCTGTCTCAAGAAAAACAAACAAACAAAAGATATATAATATAAAAGAGAAAATTAAAAGAATAATCCCACCTTTCAGACTGGGTACATCTTATAATAATGTCACACATGATTATGCATTATGCATGTGTGTGCGTATTATTTTTACTTTAAAACTATAATAAAATTTACAGTGTAATTTTATTTATGTATCATTTTCGCCCTCTTTGTACAAGATGAATAATGTTTTGTCATAAAATTGTTTGTTTAAAATACAATATTTGTCATTGGCCTTGTCCAGTTTTTCTATATTGGAACCAGGACTCCTTTGGCAGTCAGTCACTAAAGGTGTATATTTTTTCAACATAGCTTCTTGAAAATAAAATTGTAAATGTTAATTTTCATTCAATAAAAAGTGATAGCCTTTGGTTTCTACTAATATTTTCTACTGCAATTTGTGGTCCAATTCATCTATGTAGTCTGACTCATCTTTCTTTTATTTGCTCAAAAATGATTGTATATGTAAATTGTTTATCAATTTTCAGGAAGATGTAGCGTGGTCTGCACTTGTGAAGTTGTTCGACCCTGTGCAGTCCCCCAGATGCTACGCTGTCATTGCTCTGAAGAAGCAGCGGTAATTGTAGCTGAAGTAGGTTGCTAGTCAGCTCTTTGGGGACTTACCTTGAAGATTGCTTTTCTAAACATTTATATCTCATTATATAAACGTTTTAAAATAATTGCTATATTTTAAGTAATAAAATAATGACTAAAAACATAAGATCATAGTAAATTTTTTCCATTCTCAAAGCATACATTAATAAAATAAGAACTTATGAAAATACTATGATCAACATTCCCGGGTGTGTCAATAGCAGATGGTAATCTGACTTTAATTCCTGTGCAGTGTTTGGGACCCTTGGCATTTACATCACATTTTGACCTTTCTTTGCTTAAGAGGAAAGATTCATGCAGATGTTGTCAAATGGTGAGTGTTATATGTATTTTTCAGAGCATTTTGGGATAGTTTCCACTTTGCCATAATGGGGAAATGTACATTTAAAAAGACTCACGAGCAGGTTGGTTATAAAATATGCCTAATATAGAGCATATTTTACAGTTTTAACATAAAGTACATTTGGTGATATTCTATTTCCATATGAAAATATGCAGCTTATGAGTAAGTATTCACCTTAAGAATTCTTGAGGCTATTTATCCTACTAAAATGAAGTGATAGGGTGATGCTTAGGGGAATTATGTTGTGCTCTATAAAAAGCCACCTTGAGTGAAGCCAGACTGAATGGGAGAATTGATTTCTATGAGATCAGAATACAAGTGAGTGCCTCGTTTTCTGAACACTTGGGATCTGACATGTTCCATGTTCTCTTCTCTCATATTTTTGGATTGTTGGTGTATACATCTGCAATATCTTTTGGATAGGACCCAAGTATAAACTTGAAACTCTTTCGTGATTCTTATACATTTTTGCATAGCCTGAGAAAAAGTTTCCCTTTCTTTAGCAAAATGCAAAGTTTCTCATGCACACTAAAGGCTGGGAGCTGGGGTAAGGCTTCCTTGATGCTCAGCTGGAGAGGCCTTGCAGACTCTAGAGAAGAAAAGTAACTGCTTTTGTAAATGCTTGAGCTTTTTCCCCGATGAGAAGCGTTCTGTTTCTTTGAGGTTTCATGTGGCATTTGCAGCTGATACAAATGATCAGGAACTGTACACAGCTGATACCTTCTTAGTGAGCTGCATTACACTGCTTTTTGATAAGAATTCAGATGTGTGGAAATGTCAGGTTAACTAAGGAATCCCTGTGCCAGTCACATACTTTAATGATTATCAGTATTTTATCCATTTTACTTCACCTTTATGAATGTACAAATACACATACCTCCATTAAAACATTCCCCGCCAAAGAATTGTAAAGAAAATCCCAGAGAGCTTGTGTTTTCTCATATTTAATTTATTTAATTAATTATATTTCTATATATTTAGTATATTTCTAGAACCTAGGAATCTTTCTATAATAACGTTTTTAGGTGTTCTCATTCACATATCTTTGATTTGTTAAGGAAGCCTTTATGTTAGTTCAGTTTAACCTTGATTAAGTTCAGGCTATTTGCAGGTTTGAGATTTTTGTTTTTATTACATCTTTTTTATGTACTTGTGTTCAGGGGATGGGAGTTGGTAAGGCATGTCTGCCACAGCAAGGTGTGGAGGTCACAGGACAACTTGTGAGAGTCAGTTCTGCCCTCTCCCATGTGAATTCCAAGAATCAAACTTGAGCCATTAGTCAACAGTGAGTGCCTGTGCCCTCTGAAGCATCCCAATGGCTTTTGTTTATTTGCTTGCTTGGTTTTGTTTTCTTAATAGTGGTTAGGGACATGATTTTTAGTGCATCACACCTTCTTTGGCTGTCTCCATGTTAGTGCTAATACGATTGATGAGCTCCTGGCAGCTGTGAGCCTAATTAGTACAAACCTTCCTCCTTCAACCTTCCTCTTAGAGGGGTGGTTGTGCCGTATGGTCATCCCTGAAAACATACATGCAAGTAACATATAGGCTGAATAGGTTGTATTTAGGAATATATGTGTGTGTGTGTGTGTGTGTTTGTATGCATGCCTGCAATAACAATTAACAATGACAAAAAAGAAGCCATGCATTTGAAAGAGAGTGGAGCGAGTATATGAGAAGGTTTGGAGAAAAGAAAGGAAATAGAGAAATGCTTTAATTATATTCTTAAAAATAAAAATAACTAATAAAGAGAAATGCATATGTGCATACAGTGAATTCATTTGTCATATTCAAATTGACTGAGAATACCCAGGTTTTAATTTAACGGCTTATTTCATTGTGCTAAAGTACCTTTTTGTACAACTACTGTCCTTTTATTTCCTCATACTGTTTGCAATATGTAACTATCTCAGAAGAAATAGAAAATCCAGCTAGCCTTTTTTCTTTCTTTTTGTAATTTTACTTCTATAAAAATTTAACAACCTTCTTTGGCAACCGAATATTCATTTAACATTAATTTATCATTATAATACAAAGACCTCCTGTGGGAAAAGCACTGTTTGCATAAAAACACGAAGTACAATTATTTCCTTAGCATTTGAAGTGTGCAGTAACTCACCTACATGTGAAGATCTTAGCAGAACTTGCAATGTCATCTTGGCCATGGAGTAACATGAGACAGTATACACGGTTGTATCATATTGAGATAAATCTCCGACATTGCAGCTTTACAGCCACAAGTCCACATTACAGTGATGCAGATGCCCACCGCATAGAAACTGTCCTTTCAGAGGAAGTTTACAGTTCACTGAAGAACACGATGCATTGCTCTGAGCACCATTCTCATAATCACCTCCTGGATGATCTAAAACAAAAGCCCGAAGAGCTCCAGGCTCATTTATATTAAATATAGTCTCATTTCATGCTCACTTTACAAATACTTAGTGAATGTCTATCATGTATCAGTGATAGACGCTTTGAGTTATTTTCAAGTGAATAGACATGACTTTGAAAGGGACTCAAAAATATCACCAATTGAGACCTGACATGTTCCATGTTCTCTTCTCTCAGATTTTTGATTATTGGTGTATACATCTGCAATATCTTCTGGATAGGATCCAAGTATAAACTTAAAACTCATTTGTGATTCATAGGCTCTTTTACACAGCTTGAGAATAAATTTTTCTCAATTTTTAATAATTTTGTGCATAATATACTTATTTGGGATGGAATTTTCTATGTATGACCAGTATGACATTTCTCTGTATGATTGCAAATATTTTGAATTTTGGGTCATTTCAGTTTTAGACTTTCCTAGTTAGGAATGCTTAACCAGAAGCACCATAATTTAGAATCACATGAGTTCAATCATGTAAGTCAAAATGACTTAAATCGTGGAAGTAGCTCAATGCTTCAGTGTACCTTAGTGTTCTCATCTATTAATTCTTTTGTCATAATGTGGTTGATAGGATTTTTATTATTTATCCTGTCAAAAAGCCGTGTCAGAAACTTCAACCCCATGAAGACAAATGGAGCCTTTGGAAAGTATTTAGGTTCTAAACACTCCACTGTTAGAAATGAGCTTATGGGGTGTACTCAGTCTTTGTCTTTCTGGTTCTCACCCCAGAAGACACACTGAAGAGACCCATACCAGCATCCAGCTTCCACAACTGTAGAAGAATGAATGTGTATTGTCTATGAGTAACCCAGTCTCAGGTATACCTATCACAACATCAAACAAGTGAAAAAAGATGTTATGAGAATTGTACTAATACGTGTTCTTAAACTCCAAGACAGCATTGCAGCAACTCAAGTGGCAGGCTTGACAGTCTTGTTTATGTTGTTGAAGGGGAAGGAATATCAGGAGGATCTTTATGGTATCTGAGTGTCTGTGCTCCATTGTGAAAGACACCAGGCTTTGTAAAGGTCTGGACATCATTGTCCAAGATAAATAGATATTGCAGTGCAAGGGTCTTGAAGAAAGTCTTGATAATAAGCTTGCTTGGTAAGTGAGTGCTTTACCAAGGTAACCCTATTGCTTCTTTGAGATAAGTTAATAGATTGGAATTTCCTGAAACAAACAATGAGGTTTTTTATTGCTTTCCAGCCTTATCTTTCCCAGGCAAAGTTTTCCTCTAACAAACAAATAAATCATGGTGACGCAGGTGGTTTCAGTTCTTAGACTCAAGAGTTCCATCACACTGATGCAGGTGGTGCAATTCCAAGTGTAAAGCACTTATTTCCTGGCCCTGACTGCATGCTATTTAACATTTGTGTTAGTTAAGTGTCCTAGAGGGACAGAAATGGGAACTTACTCATGTTTATAGCATTGATTTAATGGGGAAAAGTGTGTTCTAAATTCTAGTCAAACAACTTGCAAATGAAATTATCTACATTAAAAGGTGGAATGTTATCAAATGAAAGAAAAGTTTTATAGCATTTTTGCTGGCTGAGATAATTGTCTTTTAATTAACAATCATTTGGAGGAGGTCTAGGGAATTAAGCTCAGGACCTTAAATGTACTATACCAGGTGCTGTATCATTGAGCTATATCCCCCAGGTTAATATTCATTTTATGTTAATTTCTGGCCTTTATGTTCTGTATTTTCTGTCTTAGTATTTATATATAAGCATAAATAGAGGCTTGGCACAAAAAACGTTAGTTCCATTTTGTATGTATGGATAGATTGTTCTTTGGTTTGTAGTTCTGTCCTGAGCACAGATGGTGGTGGTGGTGATGTACTAGTACCCTTTTAAGCTTGCATACTAACCCATCTTTCATGAGGCGTGAAGTTTCATATTTTCCTAAATGGCTGTGAGTTTAAATTGATTATTGTTGGGGTTTTCTTTTTCTCAGATTTTTGTTATTCTCTCTATTTTTTGAGTTTCTTTTCAGAATGTAAGAAAATATGTTGTATAAATTCTTCCCAGCCTTAGCTCATAGCTGTAAAATCACCTGAGAATGTTGTAGACAGAAGGAGTGGGAGGGAAGGAGAGGATGGGAAGCGAGGGGGCCTCGGAGGAAAGGAGGGAGAGGAGACTGCCGTCAGTATGTAAAATAAATGAAAAAATTACTATCAGAGAACAGATACAAAAATGGCCAGAATTAGCTAGACACTATCTACCTTCAACTGATACGCTTAGCAAACATTGCTCAACATAGTTAATGAATTTTGGATTTAGAACTGTTTATTATAACCATTGCCCCTCATTGACTGTGGCTATATCTTTTTACTATAAAGGAACTAAGATTTGGGAAGAATAAATCATGATAATGGTGTGTAGTTACTGTCTAATTTCTAAAAAGTAAATATTGCAACTTGGAAAACATAATTTATTATTGGGTGTTTATATCTTTGCTGAACTCTACACATCACCTGCTGGGCTTTTCCTGTTTTTCTTTTCATAATCCTAATTGCAGCCAATCAGCTGGCATTGAAATTGTTACAGAATTTATTAAAAGAATTGAGAGACAAAGATCAAATTACCTTGACATATGAGGTGGCATTTTTACAAGTCTATGAAAAATTAACAAGAAAATTAGCTCTTGACTAAAATGGTTATGGCATTTAAAACTGCATATTTCTCTCTTCGTTTAAAAAAGGCAAAAATTACATTTAAATTACTTACTGTTCTTACTATGGAGCAAATACTTGTATTTGTTCTTAGGTATGCATTATTTTTATTTGCCTTAGCACTGAACATATTGTTTTGTTTGTATTCTTAATCTTTAAATTTCTCTATTATCTGGGGGTGTCCGGGCAGTGTGCTGCTATTCACATGAGGTGAGTGAACAACCCTTCTGAGTTGGTTCTCACCTGTCATCTTTTTGTGTGTTCCAGGAATCAAACTCAAGTCAACAGACTTGCATATTCTGGGTGGGTGGCAAGTACCTTTACCCACTGAGCCATTCCATTGCCCATATTCTGAGTCTTTCATTTAACATTGTGTAGCAAGCATTTTATTTGGATTTGTACTGCCGCTCTAATTACAGTTTTAATGAATTCATAAGGTCTATCCTAATGAAATATATTCTCCTTAGCCAGTGTTTGATTTTTAGACTTGAAGTAGGTTGCTTTAAACTTCTTGTCACTATCTAAGATTGTTGTGAGTACTTTTTAACCTAAAGCATTTTTTTCTGCCATTTGGGCTCCCAGCAGATCTATTCCCATGAGTTACATTTTGTATATTATTAAGCAGGAGCTCCTCTCTTCCCCTCCAGAAATCACCTTTGAAATTGAAACTTATTTATTGGTTCTGCTCATCTTGTGAAGGCATTGGTGGTTGAAAACAAGATCTACGAACATCTTATAACAATGAGCTTCAAACCTTTCATTGCATCCTATCTAGATATTTGTGCATAAAATATTAGGACATATAAAGAACTGATCTGTTAATGGTTTGAGAAGCAATCAATTTACATACTAAAGTCTTCTACATAAATGTGCCCAGAAAATTATTTCAAATACCTTCCCTAAGGTACACAAATGGCCACTCGCCAGGCATATGTATGCTGCTTTCTATGTGCTCAATATAGCTAAAAGAAAGCCCATAGCTTAAGATACTGGAAACTGTTTTCTCCATCCCAAAGAAACTACTTCTAAATTAGAATATGCAAAGGATATAGAGTTCAAGTGAAATTATGAAAGATTCAGAAGCCTAATTTAGACAGCATAATAAAAAAATTGCCTTGCTCACTTGTATAAACTAATAGATGTCAAAATGGCCACAGGGACAGCAATAGAAAAATGTGGGCATTTTGGTTACAGGTTTTACAGAGCCCCCCAAATTTTCATTCTGTTGGCCTCATATGCAGCCCTACAGTGTTATATAAGCTCTTCCCGGCAAGCAGGCACATGTCATTTTTATTGACAGTTTTGAAGGTCTTATTCTAACTGACGCTAACCATTCCAATCACCACAGAAGCGTATTATATGTTAGCATGATTCCATAAGCCACTCTCTCTGAAGAATCTTCTTAAATGACCCAAGCTGTTTAAACAATTTTAGAGGTGACTCCAATTGTAGATTTCTGTTACATACATGCATACTGTTCCTGCAATGTCCTTGGCAACAACTCAATATATAAAAGCTTTTAAATGTTCCAATGGCATGGTGAATTATGAGAATAATGCCAGCTAGATATTTATTTGTGCCTCCTTGTTGTAGGAGAGTCATCTGTCTATGTGTTACTTTCATTGGTTAATAAAGAAA
>LOEQ01004039.1:174814-189669 GCA_001685075.1 Bramus lutescens
ATAGATAGATAGATAGATAGATAGATAGATAGATAGACAGACAGATAGATAAATTACCAAAGGCTAAAGTTGTAATACAAGAAAAGGTAATTTCCAAACATCAGTCTTTCTGAACAGGAGAGACTCCAAGTTAAGCATTAATCTAATTAATCTTATCATTAAAACCAGAAGCCAGATATCAGGGTAAAACCTGGAAGATCAGAGAACTGGGAGCAGCCGCCAGTCTATCTGTCTCTTATCTGTCATTCTGTCTACTTCCTCTGTCCAAAAGGCTGATATCCTTTCTACACCCCAACTTATCACTTTCTGTCTCCATCTCCTGAGTGCTGGAATTAAAGGCATGTGCCACCACTGCCCAGCTTCTATGGTTAACTAGTGGTTAGCTTTGCCCTCTGATCTCCAGGCAAGCTTTATTTGTCAGAACACAAACAAAACATCACACACCACCAAGTATGTGCAAAAATCTTGAACACTGGAGCAAAATGAAAAGAACGAAGTCTAACATGATAATTTTTTCCAGTTTTTGGGCACCCACATACAAGTACAGGATGGAACAGAGTTGGCTGCTGTGTGTGTTTCCTACAAAAATCACTGGAGGGTTCGAACTGACCACAAAGCTAATATGCATGTTCCATGACAGCAGAATGAACTCTGCTCTTAGGTTACATCTGGCCTGGTGTTCAGCGAAAGGAAGACATAACTGTCTTCTGCCATTAAGTGAAGAGGGGAAAATCTTAAAAGCATGGAATTCCAGCTAAGCATGAACTGTATTCCTATAGGAGATAAAACATGAGCAAATGGCTAGAAACCCCATGAATATGGATTTTGTTTGAGAAAGAGCTTTCTGACATCTGTAGGTTTCCAATAGTTTAATGGGATAGTGAGTCACTGCTGGAAATGACCAAGAAGAAATTGACAGCTTTCTTGTCTTCACTATTGAGAGAGATTTTTAAAAGGCTTAAAGTTTCTTGACATTCTTTTGCATTTTAAATTCTTATTTCTGTAATAAGAAAATAGACCTGCAGAAAGATTATTAATAGCATTGAGAGTGTAATATATTCAAGGTTCTTTAACTGACCTTAGTCGGAAGCCATGGGAAATGCGGAACAGAATAGCCCCACTGAGCAGTATGAAGGGGAAAAGGGAGAGACAAAGACAGGTTATTTTAAAATTATGTTCCTTCCTGTGTAAGTACACAACGAGGCAGAGCTGACACGGGAGGCTATTTCCTATGAAAATAACTTGAGGGCTTCAGTTAATGACAAACCCAATCTGCCTGTTCTATAATAGCACGCATTATCCAGAATTATTACAAAAATTACCTTATTTCTGCCTCTTCTTCCAGTACTGCTCAGTGGGGTTATCCCTTTCCTTTTTGGATGGAACTTGGCCCAGCGTGTGACTTCACTCTGTACACTAGCACAGTAGTCCATAGCTGCTTTAATTGCAGCGACTATCCAATTCATCACAGAAGCGTACATTACTGTCTTACAGTCAAAAGTCTGAGCCTGACCAAAAGGGAAAATGCTTCCTCCTTCCTATTGCCCGGATCCTGTCTTTGGACCTGCAAGGACAAACGGTGACAGAAAATCCCAAGGAAAGGCAGTAGGTGCAAGACAAGGTTTCCTCCAGAGCATATTTCTTGAAGGTGGCAGAAGGTTCTGTGAAGAACGCAGGAGTGGAGTGGGTAACACTGATCATTCTCCCGTGGGAACCTCCTGATTATTGGAAACTCCTGGTCATCTGCAAGGCCTCAACTTTGGCCACCCTCTTTCTGAGTTGATAATACATCTTTTCCCCAACTAAGTCAGCTCTGGAGATTGAACCCAGAACCTCACACATGCTAGGGAACCGCTCTACCATAGACCCACACCCCCATTCAGCGCCCGGAAAGCTTATGTTTTCTTTTTCTTTCTTTTCTTTTTTTTTTTCTCTGTCAGGCCAAGTACTTGCACAAAATCTCTTTCACAAATAACCCCAACTTTCCAACTCTGGAGACTGAGGCAGGAGGATCAGAAGATATAACTCAACTTTGGCTACATAGAAAGTTCAAAGCCAGCCATGGCTCCATAAGATCCTGCCAGGGGTAGCGGTGGGGGTAGAGGTAGGGGTGGGGTGACCATGCAATAACAATAAAAACAGGTTGATGACATGACAGTAAGAATTCATGTGTAGCCCTGGGGTCTAGGTACATTTAACGTGCCAGTGGGCAAAACTGCGTTGGTACCTCTCCAGAGATAGATACACTCTTCTGTCAGCAGCTCTCTTTACTTTCCCTGAAAGGTTTAGACCAGTCACCCAAACCTAGGAACATCCACCCTGCTCTCAATGGTCTCAATCTAGTTCCCTCGATCACATCTGTCATGGGTTCCTCCGTATCCCACATCAAAGGATGGCAGGTGCGCAGCTGTCACCCGGGTGTCATCATAAAGCTTCCCCAAATCCTGAGCCCATTAGGATTCTGTACCCATTCTCTGGGCCCACTAAAATGTCCTTTTCATTTGTATTTGGGGCCAGACAAGATATAGTGTTCTACAGTCCCAAAACCTGGAAGGTTGAAGCAGAAGGATTGCTCAAGTCATCTTGAGCTACAAAGTGAGACCCACTCTCCAAAACGAAGGGGCTCTGAGGACTTGATTTTGTAAACTTTGTTTCAAAGAAGGGGTTTCATCTTAAGCCATAGGGTGAGCAGGGGTCGATCTCAGGTCCAGAAATGTGCTGCGGTAGCAGAGATTGACTGGCTACCCTGAAAATAGCCAATTAAGGAGCTAGAGAGCAGGGTCGTAAAATCTAACGAGGTCCAGATGTTCCTAGGAGGCATCTTCTCCTTGAAGATACCTTGTCAGCTATTAATGGCTCTTTGTTGGGGTTTTGTACCCAAAAATTGACCAATGGTTTCACAAACTAACTTACCTTATGACAGGAAATGAACTCCCCTGGTTATGATGCTTCCCCTTTAAATTTCTCCTGTCCCTGGACTTGCTGCCACACATTTTCCTCCCCCACCATGCTGGGTTGCTGGAAAGGGGTGGTCCAAACTTGGGTTTGTATATTAAAATCCTCTTGTAATTTGCATCAGAAACCGGGCTTCATGAATTCATTTGGAGATACGCAATTTGGGCATAAGAGGGCAAGGGCTAGAATGATTTCTCAGCAGTCAAGAGCACTTATTGATCTTATAGAGGAAACCAGTTCGTTTCCCAGCACCAAGTAAGGGACAGTTCAAAACTGCCTATAACTCCAGTTCAAGGAAAATGGACTTGCTTTTCCGGCCATGAGTACCTGCACTCTTTGAATGTATCCTCACACAAACATATAATTAAAATTATTCATCTTTAAACCATCAAACAAAAGTATGCTTTGTAGTATACATCTTATATTTATTGTATCTTTATGTATTGGTCAAAAATTCCAACTTAAACATCTCTATTGTACTCATTTAGCAACACCTCCCAAATCCCCAGCATGGTAGCCCGTAGTAGCCACATTTTGTAGATGTCAAAGCAGAGCCACAGATAATTAAATAAGTTGCCCGAATTCGTGTGATGGGTAATCTTGGTTGTCAATTTGATACATCTGGAAGAAGAAACCTCAACTGAGGAATTGCCTCCCTCATATTGGCCTGTGGACATTTTCTTCATTTCTAATTGATGTGGGGGGGCCCAGCCTACTGTGGGTGATATCATCCCTAGACCAAGTGGGTCTGGGCTCTTTTAGAAAGTAGCTGAATGTGAACCTGGAAGGAAGCCAATGAGAAGACTTGGTTATGTCAGGGTTCCTGTCTCAGCTCCATCTTGAGTTCCTGCCCTGACTTCTCTTAAGAATGGCCTGAGATCAGACTATGTAAGTCAAGTAAACCCTTTCCTTCTCAAGTTGCTGTTGGTCATAGTGTTTATCACAAAAATTGGAAAGCAAACTAGAACAATGTTCTTACAGTTTTTAACTCACGAGCAAGGATATGACTCCAGAATCTGCTCTTTGTGCTGTTTGGCTTAGCTGACTTCAACATACAGCAGAATCAAATGATATGTGTGATTTCTGCTGGAAGCCAGTGGTGGATGTGTGGGTAGCATTGCTGCTGTGCAGCGGAAACTGTGCATGAAGTTCTCAGCATTGCATTTTAGTCAATGACAACTTTGTTGGCTGTCATATCTCACGTGTGCAGAAATACAATTGGAGTGTTTGTTAGTCTGCTCCCATCTGTCACAACATAGAAGGTCGCAATTAACATGTGTTGAGCACGTACTAAGTTCCATACACTATTCCGAGTGCTTTATTTAAATGCTATTTTGGTGGCCATTTTCCTTTTTTACTGATAAAGAAAAAGAAGCCTAGGCAAAAAACATTGGGAGAAAACAAACAAACAAACAAAAATACAAATGGGCAGGCTTGGTCTGCCTTTTGCTGTAGAAGGAGACTGTTCTTTTGTTTCCCAGCTGCCCAGACCCAAATAATCGCACAGAAACTACATTAATTACAACACTGTTTGGCCTATTAGCTCAGGCTTCTTATTAACTAACTCTTACATTTTAAATTAACCCAATTCTATTAATCTGTGTATCGGCATGAGCTGTGGCTTACTGGTAAGGGTCCAGCGTCTGTCTCCTTTGGCAGATACATGGCATCTCCCTGACTCTGCTTACTCTCTCTCCTTATCTCTTCCAGCCTGGCTGTATTCTGCCCTGCTATGGGCTGAAGTAGCTTCTTTACCAATCAATGTTAATAAAACATATTCATCGCATACAGAGGGGAATCCCATCACTCTGCTACTACCCAGGGTGATAAGCCAGTCATATTATTCCTTAGAGCCATGCTTTGTCTTATCCATAAAATGCTAAGAGTAGCAATACTATCAGCTTTGCAAGATCTTTGTGAAAATCAAATAAGACAACAGATGGGTAAGAACTTTAAAAGTTTGCAAAGTCCTCTAGAGATTAAAATAATCGTGTCTATGCTATTTCCAAAATGACCATTCCAGTAAAGACGTCTGTAATTCACACAGCTGTGAGTTTATGCTTAGCTGAAGAATAGGACAAGGATTCCAAACATTCTGTATAGTAGAGAGTTGCTAACATGCTCTGCAAAGGGAGACAGTTCCTGGAAATTCTTTGAAAGAAGGAAAGCAGAAGGCATACACAGAGAGAGAGAGATACACACACACACACACACAGAGTACAGAGTGTGAGAGAGACAGAGAGAGAGAGAGAGAGAGAGAGAGACTACTGAAAAATAGTTTGTATTGCTGAGATGCTGTGAAGTTCAGAGACCGTGGGGAAAGTTTGTTGCTCTCGAGAACTATTAGCCTTGAAAATGAGAGCCAGGTGGAGAAAAAAGTTGATGTCCACAAAAGGGAAGCTCAGACAGTGAAGAGGCACAAGTAAATATTCAGGGAAAGCTAGCATAATGACAGAAAAATATTTTAAAATCTATCCCAAACTGACCAGAGATTCTTAAGATTTCTACATGTTTACAAAACATAACTACTTCATTCCACAGTCCAGGAGAGAAAGATGGAAACGGCCTTCTCTCTAACGAGACAACAAAAGCAGAACTGAGGCAATTAATGAAAAAAAGATGGTCATTTGAGACAGTGAAGGTTCGGAACAACAGAATGGTAATGAAGTTTGTGTTTAGAGACAATTCATTTATCTATTGTACTTTCTGTGAGTACCACTAATATTTCCTCCTCCGGGGAGAATATCAAACTAGTTGGTAAGGAATACAAGCATAAACAGTATGATATAAGCATGGAGCTCATAGAGTCATTCCTTGAATATCAATTAGCATAGCCCAGGCAACGTGAAGACTGTTACAATTGAATACTTCAACTTAATGGATCTGTTTTCAAATTCCCTTTAATGGCCCTTCTGTGACCATAAGGTCTACTTTTCCAGACGTCCTAAGTAGAAACCATTATGGACAATGTATATAGAATCCCCTAAGGATGGCATATGGAGGAGAGAATGTGGTTTGCCAAATTTAGCAGCTTGGGAGAGAGTGTTTCTGAATTAAAGTTGAAATCTTTGGGGACTACAGCCCATTTATGACTGGCAAAACACATCTTCCCAATTCTAAAAGATAAATCCCACTGATAGACTTGCAGATTCCACAAGGTTTTTCTCAAAAACAATGAAGAAAATAATCAGCAAAATGCAAGGTTCTGTAACATTTTTAAGTCATGTGAAGTATTATTTTGGCAGTGCTTTTCCTATGAGATGGGAAATTTTCTAAGACCTGTACCAGCTCAGGCTTGAGGAAACTCAGACCCGAAGCAGCAGCCCTGAGACATTCGGGTAATTCTTTGAAGGATGGAGAAAGTGGAGCTCAGGGAGGGCGTGCTTACAGGCTCTGAGTTTTTAGAAATGGGCCAGTTTTCAAAAGTAGAGGAGACTGGCACTTGAATATCATCAAGTCCTTCTTTTACTAAATAACAGCCGTTAAATTCTAACTTTAAAAGCAACTTTAATTTTACTCTATTTTCATTTTAAAAGGTTTATTTGGTTGCCTGTTCCCACATCTGTGTAGTATACGTGTTTGTGTACATGTGTGAGTGTACATCATGTGTGTGTCTACATGTACACTGTGTAAGTCTGAGGAGGCCACCAGTGAAAATCAATTCTCTTTTATCACTTGCCAGTGTAGCTTTTTCCAGTAGCATCTCTTACTGAACCTAGGCATTAGCATGGATTAGACCTGCTGGCCAGTGAGCTTTACGTATCAGCTTGCTGAATCCCAAACCATCAGAGCTATAAGGGTGCAGCGCCATGTCCAGGGAGACGTTATAAAAGTGCATCACCATGGTGAAGCATTTATATGGGTGCTGCAGATCCTAATTCAAGTTCTCATGCTTGTAGGAGCAACCGTTTTTACAAACTATGCCATCTCCCCATCCCCTGTAATTGACAGTCCAGACAGTATAAATTACCGGTACTAAAATTTAATATACTTAGCTTCATGAAACATCATCTCCATTTATCTTACTATTCTAATTGCACCGTGAAATAGTAAAAATAATAAGGAACCGGTGTTCATCTGTAAAAATCACTGGCTGGACTTGTTCTGTTACCGTGGACCGTTTCTTCTCCTTGACCAACTATGAAGATTAATTTAAAACCTTTCACTCTCTAAATAAAAGGCAACCATGTAACCCGTGACAAGATAAATTTTAGTGAATATTTACTGCAGAGTGAAGGGATTCTGGCTGACACAAGAGTTGTGAGCATGGCTCCGGAAGGCCTTGCACTTCTCCACTATTCCCTACGCCTTGCTAAAAGCCTAAAGCTAGCCACCAAAGTCCTGTCCCTCATTCGGCCACTTCCTCCTCCTGAGGCTGACTATCAAGGTGCAGCAATCAAAGCATTAAAGCACACTAATCAAAAGTGCCCTTTAGTTCACCTAATTAACACGTCCAATTGAAATATACCTCCCTGTCCTAGCCCATTCGAACACAGAACTCCCTATTTTCCTGTTCTTAGAAATTACACCTGCAAGGTCATTTGCTGCTGGTTGTCTGTCTGAGTCAGAAAGCAGCCACTTTTCTTTATACCCTGCTTAAAAGGATCCCTCTGGGGTATCACTTGTGCCTAATGGGGAGTGGGGAGTGGGGAGGGGTGGGCGTTTTCCTTCTCAGAGTGTTGTTTTATTCTATAGTAAGCCAATAAATTGCTTGGAATAAATTAACTTTTTCACCTTTCCTTCAAGGCCTTGAAAAGTCTGGGATCTTACCTGTCTTTGAACAATTTGGTCAGAAGCATCTCGAGACATTAGCCAAGCTTCTAGTTTACACACACAGAATTCCAGCTACCCAACACCCCCCCACTCCCGTCTTAAAATTTTTATCAGATGGTTCCTCTAAGACAGTGGTAAACTTTGGAAAGTTAAATCATACAATAAACTTCATTGGCATTCTAGGACTCCTTGTTTTGACTGGCACCACCTTCTGATAAATACCTAGTAATCAGAGAGCTGTGAGTAGAGGCTAAAACAGCTTTGTAAGTGAGGAATTTTAATATTTTCTTAAAGGCACATGGCCTTTGATAGAAAAGGAACTTATTTATGATGGAATGGTTTTGTGATGGAAGAAAGGTAAAAAGTCAACTTTTTCCCATTGGATAATTTGAAAACCCATCTTTGGGACACCTGCGTTCAGCTACACTCTGTCCATTTGGAGGTTAGCATTAGTTGTTACCATTTAGATGTTAGCCTTAGCTGCTCTGCCACTTTAAAGAAAATTGTCTATGCTGGGTACACTAACTCATGCCTGTAATCTCAGCATTCAGAAATGTGAGGCAGGAGGATTGCCATGATTGCCATGAGTTCAAGGTCATCCTGGACCTCGTCCAACAAAGCAAAGCAAAACAGACCAATTAAGTATTCTTGGCAAAAGTGGTAGACAACATTCTGGAACATTCAATCCTTTAAGGGCAGGAAAAGAGCGAGTCTTTATTTATTTAATGAATATTTTTGGTCCTTATCTTGTTACCCTGAAAGTCATTATGTGCTTAAATTCCATCTACCTGAACTCAGTCTAAAATCTCAAACCAAATAATCAACACATCAAAGAAATATATTTTCTCACAACCTGTTAGCACATGTTCATATTCCCCACTACTCTGCACACTGTGGCAGGAGAATTGAAGTTTAAGGCCTGGGCTCGAGGGACGACTCAGGTAGTAAAACACAAGCCCGGCAGGTTTGAGGACCTTGCTTCAATGCCTAGAACACATATAACACTTCCAGGATATGATGGTACCCATGTGTGGTAGATGGGACTCTACACACTGCACTCACACGCGCGCACACACACTCACATACACACACACAGACAGCACACACACACAGCACACACACAGAGAGACAGCACACACACGCACACACACACACAGCACATACACACCAAGGCTACAGAACAAGTTCAAGGCCAGCTTGGGCAACTTAGCAAGGTTCGATCTCAAAACACAAATTAATGAAGAGTGGTTGAGTTTGTCACTCGGTGGACTACTTGCTCAGCATATGCAGGAGACTTGGTTTATGGCCCCAAACTGGAAAAAAATTAACTCATGATAAATCAATCTAAATCCTGGAAAACTAGAGTTGAAAAAATGATGGGGAGACTCACTCTTCCTGATCACTTGTGGAGTGCTTGGCTTTCAATCGCATGCCATAGCTTTTGCCATAAGTAAACATTTAGCAAGCATGTCTTCTGAAGGTAAACATACCTGTTACGAGATTTCCATTCACTGAGATTTGAAGGGCAGAGTATCATCCTGTAAACCCTAGGCATGTGCCGTGGGGTGAGCACAAGAGCTCATTCATCTTGAAAAGCTGCAACTCTGTGTATTGCTTTTGAAATTTGAAATACACGTTCTATGAGCTCTAGGCAAACATGCATTTTATCCTCAACAAAACTAAATAAGCACAGGTGGGAGTGAGACCCCCAAATCCATTTCTTGAACTAAAGGAATAATTGCATGTAGAACTTAGAACTGCTTTAAAACCAGCGAGGACTGGTGCTTCTCTTAGCCATGTACTTCTCAGTCTTTCTATGTAGTTAGAAGCAGAAACTGTTTCTCCAATTGCCTTGGCTATACCTCTTCTAGCCAGTAGAGGTCGTCAGCTACCACGGTCTAGAATTTCATAGGGGCAGAAACCCAAAAGGACCCCGTATGTTTGATTGGTTAATAAAATTCACAAAGGGGTCAGAAGTTTTCAATATGAAGTTTTCCTCTCGGAAACTTTGCATAATTGAACCAATATTCAAGTCTTAGAAAAAAAAAGCATAAATAAAAATAATGAATACAAGATGTTGGTGTTACAGAACTTCAAAAACCAGAATTTCTTAGAAACTACATAAAAATTCTTCTAGTTGACTCTAGTTAATACAAATCCTTCTTCATGTCAAAATGTTGGAGAGAAAAACCTCAAAGTCTTATCAAACACCCAAACAGTAACATTTGTGTATTTTCAAAACGGCTTTGTGGTCTCTTACTATTGCTATGTGTTTGGAGCTCTTGAAAAAAAAAAAAAAAGTCTCACACGTTTGTTTTTGCCCTGATTTACTCTGAGATTTTTGTTCTGTATTTTAGGTTTCTTTTTCTTTTCTTCTACCATTAGTTTTTTAAGCTACACAGGGAGAATTAAGCCAGCATAGCACTAATGTGGTTTGTGGCTATGCCAGTTTAACAAAGCACAGCTTTGATACATAATGATTGCTGTCCAGTCTCCCCAGGGGAAGTTTAAAATTTCATTTATTTTCTCTAAAGCATGATTTAATTGAGAATAAAAACCATAATTATATTTGGGAGGTAGAATCTGTACATTTTTTTAAATAACAAAAGATGTATCCTTTGCAAGAGGGGACAAGATTATGCATGTCTAAAAAGACAACTCTTAGTTCTTAGTTTTTAAGTTTTTAAATAGATAATATTGCTGTTATCAACACTGTATTGAATTAGTGAGATGCTATCAAATATGATAAATCTAAAAATAAAGTAAAACTTGGGGAGGACGGGGCAGGGTCTTTCTGTGTAGCGCAGGCTGGCCTCAAACTCATGTTTTTCCTGCCTAACCCTCCTGACTGCTGAGATTGTAGGTATGTATGTTTTGACAAAATCAATAATCTATAACGAGTATTATCTCGAGGCACTTTCAAAGATGCAGCTTCTCTTTAACTTCTGGCACTGTTGTCTCCCATGTTTGATATTCTTTGCCCCACCCAATAGAAGAAAGACAGAAAAGAAAGCACACCCTCCCTTGAACCACCTTTTCCTGGAGAGGGTACATTTACCTATGCTTACATCCACTGGGGAGAATTACCATAGAATTGCATACATTCTGTGAAAAAAAAAAGGGAAGGAAAAACTTTGAAGTATGATTAACTGTCATTTGTACTGTCCTGACAACAAAATACTTGTCTATATCTATAACTATATATAAAATAAACGCATAATTTCCAGAAAGCCATAGCCCTAGAGTGGCAAACAGTAAACTCATTCAACCATAACTCCAGAATCTCTTGATGATGTCCAATCCCCGTCTTTCCTCTGACCCGCATCACTATCCCACATCTTCACCATGTCTTCTCACATCTTTTTCTGGGTAACGTTATAGTACTCAATTGCCATGAACATAAAAATGCTGCCCTCCCAGCCTTTGACCCTGGGCTTAGCCATGGAGCTTGCTTTCAGCACTGATAACGCTAACATGTACAGTATAAACTGAAACTCTCTCTGTATCCTCAACATGAGTGCATGCTCGTGGGGCGTCTACAGAAAGATAGAAGATACGAACCAGAGCCAGTTATTTCAGCCAAGGCATCTTTTCCTAGTTGACAACTAGCCAACCTCAAGATATATGAGTAAACTAAGCCAAGATCTAGTCTCCTGGCTAGCCCTGCTGATTATAGACACATGAGCAATAAAATGTGTAATGTCCTGTGACACACTGGTTTTGTAATTGTTTATGACGCAGCCTTATCGGGGTCACAGACAGCAGAAACTGTCACCAAATGAAACCAGGGACTCGTAGCAGGATCTTTCTTGGCTTTGTTTTGTCTACAGTCGGAATGCTATCTAATTCTTTACATTCCCAAATTGAAATTCAAAGTTTTATTAAGTTAACATATACAAAATGTAGCTATAAGAAAGCGCTTTAAATATTGTATAATATAAACATGAATTTTGGTGCGGAGAAGATGCTTCAGTGGTTTAGAGCACTTAGTTGTTTTTCCAGAAGACCTAGGTTCGATTCCCAGCACCCACCTGCACAGGTTTATAACCTCCCGTAACAAGCATGCATGTGGTATGCATACATATGTGCAGGCAAAACACTCACAAAACAAAATACATTTTAAAAAAGATTTATTTACTTATTTTATGTATATGGTGCTCTAGCTGCATGTACAACGCCTTGCCAGAAGAGGGCATCAGATCCCGCTAGATCGTTGTGAGATCTCATGTGGTTGCTGGGAATTGAACTCAGGACATCTGAAGAGCAGCCAGTGTGTTCTTAATTGCTGCGGGCATCTCTCCAGCCCCCTATAAAACACACTCTAAAGATATAAAAGGAGTTTTTTTGTTTTATTTTATTTTTGTTTTTGTTATGATGGTGTCTTTCCCTTCCAGATCACTTCAGATCTAATTACGTTTGATTTGATCTAATTTGCTCCATAGTGATCAGTATAAAGATAAAAGATTAAGTCTTCCTGATTACCAAGTCTTAATAATTGAGTGATTTACTGCAATTGTACATAGCTCATAACAGAAGATCAAGCACACTATAATCAACATATCCTGACCCAGGATGTATCTCCATGGCTAAAGAGGCCCTGAGAGAGCTGAGAACACGGAGATGGCCCCATACATAGTCTAACAAATACGACAACAAGGTTCTTTTTATTACTGGCTATTTCCAAGCACTCACTTTAGCAGAAATCCCCAATCCCAGTTTATGAATAGTCTCTCCAGGGAAATGCTTACTTTCTGCTACTTTTTAGGGGCTTTGAACTGAACTACAACAAAAGACGAGGCATTGGTGTTTTAACCTATACCAGAGCTTCATTTTTATTGCTTAATTAAATAGTATTCTATCGTTTCCCCCTCCAACCCCTCCCATGTGCTCCCTCACTCTCTCACAAATTTGTGGCCTTCTTTCTCTTGTTATTGTTATATAAATATAAATGCATAAATATGCCACTACAACCCACTGAGTCCATTTAGTATTGGTTATGCATATACAATTGCAGGGATACCACTTGTCATTGCATAATCAATTAAGGGGCTCAGAACCAAGGTAGACAGTTTCTCCCTCTACTCCCCACCCCCACGATTTTTCCCTCTTCCACTTTAGCATATTTTTTTGGTGTTGTTCTTGTTCAGGTCTTGTTTAAGGAGCCCTGTTGCTTCTCTTTTGTTATTTTAGATTTATTTATTTTATGTGTAAGATTGCTGTATGTGTACGCATATGTGGCTGGTGCCTGTGACATCAAAAGAGGGAGTTAGATTTATTTCCCCCTGGAAATTCAACAATTCCAGTAGCTACTGAAGGCTGTGAGCTGTTTCATGGGGGCTCTGATTCAGACCCAGCTCCTCTACAAGAATATGAATAATGGCATCTTTGTAGAGTTCTTGTACCATAAAATGCCATGTCAGGGCTCTTTCTTCCCTTTTCTTTCTTTTAAATTTATCTTAATTTTATCTTAATATATATTCATATATCTATATATATTCTCTCATTTATACGACCTTTGACTATATATTACCACTTTCGGTTTAGTGAGTTTTTTTTAAGAGTTTTTAAATCTTTTTTAAAAATTATTTTTTTTAAAAAGCAATCTTTTCTCATTTTACAAACCAATCCCAGTTCCCATTCCCTCCCTTCCTCTGGCTCCCTCTCCCTTGCCTTCCACCTCACCCTCCATCCACACCTCACAGAGGCTAAATAAAGCCTCAACACCGTCTAGCATAGAACCTTCTTCATCCAGTTTAGTGTTTTTATGGGACTGCTGAGTGTATGAACAAGTGTATTTCTGCATCAACTTATGCCTTTTCTTGAACTGTTTTCTTCCATTTGTTTTGTACTATTCTGAAGTATTAGTTTTTGTTTTATATTATTATTTTTATTATTTTATTTATTAACTTATTATAGTTTATTATTAACCCTGAGAGGGCTGTTTGTTTTCTAATGAGAGGAAGAAAAAGGGTGGACCTGGATGGGAGGGAAAGTGGGAAGAAACTGGGAGAAGTAAAGGGATAAGAAACTGTAATTGAGATATATTATGTGAGAAAAAATATATTTTCAATAAAATAACAAAAAAGAATAAGTGATCTTTATCCTGAGCCAACTCTCCCCCACCAAGCAGAGTTTCTTTTTCTTTTCTTTTTTTGTTTTTTCAAGACAGGGTTTCTTTGTGTAACAGCCGTAATGGTCCTGGAACTAGTTCTATTGATCAGGCTGGCCTCAAACTCACAGAGATCTGCCTGCCTTTGCCCCCAAAGTGCTGGAATTAAAGACATGCACCACCATTGCCTGGGTTCAAGCAGAATTTCTTTTTCTCATTACTAAAAATTCTTGTTATGGTGGCCTTCCCTGTTCATTGGAAAATATATACTATTTTCTTGTTCTGTATTCATTAAATTTCAGGAATATTGTCCCAGCTGTGAAAACCAACAACAACAAAAAATCCCTCCAGATATTGCCCAATTTTTTTGGACTTGTTGAAGTTTGTTTTGTTACCAAGTATGTGGTCAATTTTTGAGAAGGTTTCATAAGGTACTGAGAAGAAGGTATATTCTTTTATGTTTGGATGGAATATTATATAAATGTCTATTTAGTCCATTTGAGTCATAACATCTGTTAGTTCCCTTATTTCTCTGTTCATTTTTTGTCTGACTAACGTGTCCAGTGGTGAGAGTGGAGTGTTGAAGTCTCCCACTATTAGTGTGTGGTGTTTAATGTATGATTTAAGCTTTAGAAGTGTCTCTTTTACATATGAGTGTGCCCTCATATTTGGGGGCATAGATGTTCAGTATTGAGAATTCCTCTTGAAATATTTTTCCTGTGACTAATATGAAATGTCCTTCTTTGTCTCTTATGATTGATTTTAATTTGAAGTCTATTTTGTTAGTGATTAGGATAGCTACATCTGCTTGTTTCTTAGGTCCATTTGATTGGAATATTTTTCTCAACCCTTTACTCTGAGATGATGTCTGTCTTTGAGGTTGAGGTGTGTTTCTTGTATGTAGAAGAAAGATGGATTCTGTTTTTGTATCCAATCTGTTAGCCTGTGCCTTTTTATAGGTGAGTTGAGTACATTTATATTAAGGGATATTAATGACCAGTGATTGCTATCTCCTGTT
>LOEQ01004039.1:196576-223607 GCA_001685075.1 Bramus lutescens
CTGGCGGGAAGAAAGATTAAATAGGAAGAGGAGCCTAGGTTCGAAAAGGGAGTGGAGGAGAAAATGGGGGAGAAAGAAAGGGAGACACATGGGGCCAGCCAGCCAGGCAGCCACCAGCCAATGAACACAGAGTAGGCCATACAGAAGGAAAGAAAGGTAAAGGCCCAAGGCAAAACACAGATGAAGAGAGACAGATTAATTTAAGTTAAAGAAAAAAAAAAGCTAGTCAGAAACAAGCCTACACTAGACCCAGTATTTATAACTAATGAGAAATTTCTGTGTCATGGTTTGGGGCCTGACAGTCTGAGAAAGCCTGCTACAGGCCAAAAGTCTGCAGCTCTCTAGGAAGTCCCTGGGACTCCAGCAGCACCAGAATGAGATGGCTAAGACATCCAGTTTCTTGAAATAGACAACTCTCAGATCCTGGGCCTTTGTGTACTACACATCCACTGAGGATGTCAGACCACAGCACGTAATTCACTTTACTCTAATAAATCTCCTCCTCTCTCTTTCTCTCCATATGTGTGTGTGTGTGTGTGAGAGAGAGAGAGAGAGAGAGAGAGAGAGAGGGAGAGAGAGAGAGAGAGAGAGAGAGAGGGAGCAAGAGATAGAGATATGTACATCATATATCTGTGTTCCTTTAACTCTCACTAACACATTAGCATAAACTTTGGTGGAACTGTACTTCAGTTTGTCATTGGGATCTGATGATGAGGGGTAGATGTTGTTTACACCTCCCCAGGAAAGTGATTCTCACCCACCGCTGAGGATGGTTTTTGACATTTCCATACATGTTTAATGTAAATTCTGATTATTATAGCCCCCAGTCACAAACCACGTCTATTAGACTCCCCATAAATGTACCCTTCCCACATCTATGACTTTGTTGTTGATTCATTGTTTGAGACCCATTGAGTTTCACCAAGATCATTTGTGTGACCATGGGTTTAGATTTGCTAGAACCTGACCATTTCCTCGAAAGGTACACAATGAGACAATATTGAAGACAATAACTGCCCCTTCCTAGAATCTCAGTAGCCAATGTGTAGCAGGGAGGAGTAGAGTCCAATAACCTCATCCATGATCTAAGATTTCCTGTTGATAGGACCAGTCATGTGTTGGCCTATTGCAGGAAGCACAGCTAATTGTGAAGTCATGGCTTCATTGGCTGTTGCCTATGAAATATCATGTGACATCCTGACTGCATTGTCTGTGCCTATTAAATGCCATGAACTGAAGACACCATTTCACAGCCGTTCCCCATGTCTTCTAGTCCTTACATTCTTTCTGCCTGCTCTTCTGCAATAATGTCATATTGAGATCTGAGCATTCAACCATCACTTGTTCTCTGCACCGGGGCAGTCATGCATTGCATTCCTTACTGCTCATTGGCAAAGAGGCTTCTCTGATTAAAGCTGAGGGTAACGTTTGCCCATGAGTGTAAACACCGGTATTTAGAAAGCAGTTTGGCACCATGACAATTAAACTAAAGCAAGAGAATTAAGTTTGCCCCTAAGGCCTACAATATCCTCAGCCATGAGTTTATGGTTGGTTTTACAGTGTATGAATCCCTTCCTGTGGAGGAGAATCAGTTGCCCCGATAACAAGAGTTCCATGGTTGTATCAGTGGATTCTCCTTGCCAGGCAGATTAGATGGTAGGGCTCAGAAATGGATGAGACTGCTGATGTCTTTCTCCTGCAGTAGCCTGGGTAACGTTATGGATGATAATACTAGCCAGCAGGGAGAATCTTCCAGTTCAGTTCCAGCTTGCTCTGTCTACACCTTGCAAACATAGTATATTGTGTCTTCAGCAGAATGGTTCTATCCTCTAGCTCTGGTTAGTAAGCAAGTAGAGTAACAAGACCCTGTATTTTTCTGGGGATTATGGAGCCTCCATGACCAGCAATTCATAAGGAAGTACCCGCATCTGCCACTGGGATTTTGTTCACTAACCCTTGACTTTCAGGAATACCGTTATCTAGACAAGAATATTTTTGTTTATGACTTAGACATTTTTAAAGAGATCCAGTGAGTTTTCATTATTCTGTATGGAAGGAAACAGGAGCAACAAATTTAAAGCATGTACGGAACATTTAAGTTCATTTTTAAATATAATGTTACCGTATCTGAAAAATATATGGGACCAGCAAGTCATCTCTTGTGCAAGTGAAATTATCACCAAATTTGACAAGTGGAGTTTAATTCTCAGAACCCACATGGAAGCAGAGAATGAACTCTAACAAATTATGCTCTGACCTCCATATATATGCCACAACACACACAGCAATATAAATACATATAAATATTAAAATACTTACTAGATCTAAATACAATTCAAATGCCTGTATCATGTGGTAATAAAGTCTTAAGTGTGATTCAGTTTTGAAGAAACCTATATTCTGTATGATGCTTCTCCTTACAGTCAGTATGAATTGGAGCTCTGTTTACAACATGACTTACCGGGACAGAATTTAGACTCTTGCTAGAAACTGTCCTATCTGCCTTGACTTAGGAAGGCAAAATGATCCTCCCTGGCTTGACACTGGTCCTGGCGTAATTTCATTCTCTTGCTCAGCAAACCCGATACCACCTTGCTGTTCCGTTTGCTTGTTAGTGCAGCCTTGTATAGAGAATGGGATCTCCCCACTGTGAAAGGACAAAAACAAAACGAGGGAATTGTTTGAGCTTTTCATTTTAAACTAAGATCTTTCTGGTTAAGATACAAAATGTGGAAATCGTAAATGAAAAGCTGTGTGCATTTGAAAAGATGAAACTTAACTATGCTACCCATTTACAGTAATATAATGTTATTAGAATTAGGCATTGTAGCATATTTGGAAATCTTACCACACAGAAAATAAGTATTTGGAAAACTTACTGCAAGTCAGAAGGAAAGATAAACCCATTAAGAAGTCACATGTAAATTTTAACTGAAAGAAATGGCTTAAATATGGAAAGAAAATGCTTGGCTTTAGTAGTAAGTTAAATTTCACGTCAAAGGAAGCAGACTGCTTTTCACAAACCCACTTTCCATAGATCGAGCGATTTGAAATTGCACAGTGGTAGCAAAGGTGTGAGAAATCAGGCGTTTTCATGTACCATTGATGGAAGAAGAAATCAATGCAAGGTCTTAAAGGGAAAATTGATGACAACGCCATAGAAAACGTTACTACTTGTGACGATAAATTCTACTCAGGTCTCGGCAGAGCACCTGAGTGCATCACCTGCACTTTAACTACTTGGGGTTGTTATTTGATGTAGCAGAGGGAACTAGAAATAAATTATGTTGTCTCCATAAGAAGATACCTTTACATACCTCCTGATATGTTGTATATATATATATGTGTATGTGTGTGTGTGTATGTATGTATGCATGTGTGCATGTATGTACAGATGTGTGTATGTATATTGGATTGGGTGGCATGGAGTACAGTCCAAAGTGGTATATCTTTTTTCTAGATTGGGTGCAATCCTATATCAAAGTGTTTCAATGCTATCCAGGAAAACAACAGATTAGAAAGAGTCTAAAGATAGAAGTGAGGAAACAGTAGCCAGTCTATCAAGGGAGAGGAGAGGATGTTTGGCAATTTGCAGTGGTTTGCACATTGGCCTTGTTTCCTGTTTGTTCTTGAATAAATTATGAAGCAGTACTGTTCAAACTAATTTGACCATGGTCTCAGAATTGGGTAATGTTAGTGTTAACGAGATTACTTAAGGCCTTCTATAGAACCACAGAGACTTCTCTGGGAACACCAGGCTAGCTTCAAGTAACACTGGAATCAATTTATAACTGATGCCAGTGACTTCTTTTCTCTTTTCCATATCTTAGATATAGAGTATTATAGAAAAATACTTATGCATAAAGATATATATCAATATTAGACTAGATATTATAAATCAGCAGTTTTCATCCTGTGGGTCGTGACTCCTTTAGGGGGGTTGTCTATCAGATACCCTGCATATCAAATATTTAAATTATGATTCATAGCAGTGGCCACATTACAGTTAGGAAGTAACAATGAAATAATCTTATAGCCGGATGTCAACACAACACGAGAACTGTATTAGCGAGTCGAAGCATTAGGAAGGCTGAGAACCACTGTTCTAACTATTCACCAATGAAGAAGGCTAAATAGATTATGATACAGCTAAATGGTGGGTTAATATAATTCAATGAAAAAGTGATGCAAATGCCTGTGACATGAAGAATTCTAAGATAATATGGGGGGGGACAAAATAAATCTATAAAATAGTATTTGTTTCTATTTGTCACTACTGGTTTTTTAGTAAGGACTTCAGTTCTATAGCCCTTCCAGGTCTATGGCAAGAAAATTTTCTTGACCTTTTTGTTCAGACTTGGCTAGTTTACTAGTTCTTCTAATAAAATTACTAGTAAGAAATGAGTTGCTTCCAAATCTTGACAGATAACTGTTGGCCTAAATTCCTATGTATCTCTATTTTCCTTTGCCAGGCTACAGATAATGACCCAGATGGCAGTCTGGGTCCCAGAATGCAGAAATAACGCATTACCTCCAGTCACACTACAATAGATACCCACATGAGAAAAAGCTATTTGAGCGTCTGAAGCTTGGGGACTGCTATTAGCCTTAGTATAACAAGGATATCCTGCTGACTCAGACAGATTTGGGTTGCTGCAGTGATTAAAAAAAAATAAGTAATTGTGTGGTATTGATTTAGGACTAGGCTGCTAGTCCGTAAAGAAACCTTTGTATAAGTCAGGAAGATGAAGATTCACATAACACAGCAGCAAACTAAATGTAAATATGGTCCAGAAAGAAACTGGGAGGCACTCCATGTACCTTTAGGGGACATGTGAAAGGGAAAATGTGCATAGGAAGTGCTGATTCCATGTCCTGTGCTTGATAAAACAAAGTATTGTAAGAAAGAAACTCAAACAGAATTAGCTCTTTGACAAGCAAGAATACAGTGTGCTCCTCCAACATGGAGTCCCTGCCAGCTCTCACGACGAGGCATTCTTGTGCTGTGTGTACTGTGGTTTTTTTCTAGTCTGCTACTTTAGATTTTGCCCTTAGGATGACTTTATGCCAGCATTGAATCTTGGCTTAGCATGGAAAGCAGACTCAGTGGCTTTATACATTTTAATACTTTCATTTTTTTATTTGATTTCTCTTAAGGCTTTCACTATTCCACATGTTCATTAACTCCCTCTTCTGTCCTCTTCTGAAATTATTTTTTTATGAAGAATTTTCTATGTTTTGTGAGCTCAGATTTCAAATCTTCCCATTATTTTCTTTCTCCTTTAATTGTGTCGTCTAATTGTAATTATCATCCATGTTATTAATTGTGTCATCTGATTGTAATTATCATCCATTTTATTAAGACATTGTCTTAAACCGTTTTCTCTCCTTTTTTTCTTTTACTTTTGAGATTATGGTTTACCTACAATATTCCCTTCCCTTCCTCCTTCCAGACCTTCCCACGTACTCCTCCCCATATCTTCAAATTCATGACATCTTTTTCCATTGTAATTAAATGTATTAATGTATTTATATATACATATAAATATAACCAGTTGACTCCATATGTTTCTTGTATATAAATGTTTAAGGATAACAATTTGGTGTGCTCTCCCTGAGGAAAACACCTCTCCTGCTCCCAGCTATTCTCAGCGGCCTGTAGTTCTTCATGTAAGGTTGAGGCCTCTTGCTTCTCCCTGTGTAGTTTCGCATGTGGGTGAGTGTCAGCTTGTGTTTAGGCTGCATAGTGTCTTACTTGTTGAGCAAGCCTTACGTCCAATTAGAGAGCTCTTGGTGACCATCAAGTTATATGTGCCACGACTGCAGCCATAGATGGTTATTGTGCCATGCTGGTTGCTGATATGGTTTGTAGGCATAATAATTGGGTGGGAACATTGGTTGCCTACCTTCTTAGGAAGCCTGTATGGCACCTTCTGGTACCATGAAATCTAGATGCACTCAGGGATTGAGTAAAATGTTTTCGAGTACTTATTTTTATCTAAGGATCCTTCTTTAGAAAGTGAGAATACCTGGTAGTGTTAAATAGGCTGATGAGATAAAAACATAGGACAAAAGGTCAGAGATTAGAGGATTATCATTCACTAGGAATGTTGTGCCATCTTGTTTCTACAAATAAATCTTGCCTGAAGATCAGAGGGTGGAGCTAGCCGCTAGCTAACCATAGAGGTCTGGAGGTCTGTACAGATACAGACAGACAGGAAGTGATGTGTCTGGGTAGAGAGAGGAAGTGATAAGGTGGGAAGAGATAGGAACTCAGTCTCTTTTCTGCGAGCTAAGGTGGCTGTGGTTTCGCTCCTTCATCTCTCTGATCTCTCAGTACTTCCTGTATATCTGACTCTGGGCTTTTATTACTCCTATTTGAACTCGTGCTACATAGGAACCCAGGAAAAGGGAGAGATTACTCAAATATTAGACCACACAAACAACACGGGCAGCTGGTTGTTATGTCTAATCCTAAGATTTAGCGACAAAAATATATGATCATTTTCTACCATGAGGTGCCTAAAACCATGGTGCCTGTAAACAACAAAAATTTAAGTCAGAATTTGACATAATTTTAATATGCAGATCTGCGTGTGTATGATGTATATGCAGACATGTTCTGTGTTTGTGCATACATATGTGAGTTCATATGCTCATGTGTATGCATGTGACGACCACAAGTTGAAATCAGGTATCTCCCTCACCCTTATTTTTTGAGACAGAGTCTGACTGAACCTGGAGCTCTCTTATTCTTCTCGACTTGCTCGCTAGTGAGCTCCAGAAATTTACTTATCCGTCTCCCCAGCCCTGAAAATGCAGGTTCATGCTGCAGCACCCTAATTTAAAGCAGATGATGGGATTCCGAATTAAGCTTCTAATGCTTGCTTGGCAAGCCCTTCACAGAATCAACTATCTCCCAAACCCTGAATATCGAAATCTTGAATGAGGAAAACTCTATTGCTGAGGTTGTTGGACATATATACACAGCACCCCACTTTAAGAAAAGCATCAGTTACTCTTTGTGCTCCACCTGCCAGCTTTGAATATCCTCTTGAATTTATCTGTGGGTACCAGCTGCTGATGGGAGTCAACGCTTAGGAACATCAGCATTTTCTTTTTTTCACATCATTGCTAGTCCTGTGTGATTTTTTTTTAAACTGGTGGCAGTGACTTGCCCTCATCTACTTATATAGTGGGCTTGTAATTACACTCATGTTAGTTAAGTAATATATATTACCTGTGTGTTTTGGACTTTATTCTTCTCGTTCCTGCCACCGTTTTCCTGGAGTTCTCCATCCGTGGCTGAACATTTTACTGTCTGCTTCTTTAATTCATTACTTTCACATTTTATTCTTATGTACACTGTTTTTCACACATGGTTATATGTTCATATAAACATGTGGGTGTTGAAACTGGTATATGGCATGTTCAATGGGAGGAAATTTAGATATAAATTTAATTTGTGAAAAATTAAATTCACAACACGGATCCTAACTTTACAAATACTTTACATGACTAAAATCTTATTAAAATTTTTAGTACCCATGTTTTCATCTCTAATACATACAAAAAATCATCTACACAGATACAAACTCATGTATGGATTACCCTCCCTATATAAGGGTAATATACACATACAATGAGTGCTTGCTGAATGGTAGGTGAATTTCAGTTTTATGGCAGAGAAGGTCAGTATGGAATCATGTCTATTTGCTACTACTTCCATTACAGATGAAGTGGAAGTACAACCTGGAGCTAAGCACAAAAATGCTTTTGCAAACTGCCTGCTAGGCACAATTTTAATGAAAATTACTGAGGCATGTATTATGTGTGTGTGTGTGTGTATATATATANATATATATAATTACATATGAGCCCTAAATACATGCTTATTAATGTGATATGGACACTATTTAGGGTACACATTGATTGAACCCAAGAAAACTTTCATCTTCCTAATTAGTTTCAAACAAGAAAAGCTTATGTGTTTACAAAGAAGAACATATATAAAGAGTGTGTCTAACATTTTATTGATTTGAATATGTAAGAAATGGTTTGAAAAGTCTTAATTAAATATCTTTCCATGAAGTTTAGGTATGACCCTTCCTTAGTCACTGCAGTAGATATAAGACCATTATCCCAGCACAAGTTAGACTCCGTGGCAAGAGAGGAAGATCTAATTAGGACATCTAATTAATCACATTCCAAGGGCGTCGCCAGCTAATCCGCTTCACTGATCATACACACTGCCCAAGGAAAAGGGGTGTTCACAGCCTGTCTGACAATGACAGATGAACCAAATCCTACAAAAGACTGGAGTGGACTATGAAGACACCATCCCTCTTCTAGGAGCTGACAATTCTTGATGGTTCATCTAATTATTATAAAATACTAATGAGAAATATATAAGATTTTAATAGTGTCAACAAACTGCACTAATACATCAAAATGACACAGCAATGGGTAAGTAAAACTTAAAGGAATCCTTTACACCTTGGAAAGCTTCCAAGGCTCAACAAATTAAAACCTTTTTAAAGAACAAACTTAAAAGTTCCATTATGGAAATTATTAGAATTTTAATATCAAAAGTAATTTAGTAGTCTGGAAATTATTTTAGAGTGCTCAGTCAGGATCTTGTCCCAACAAAGGATTTAACTCTTCACAACCCGTATTCCAAGCCTAGGTAGTCTGAAATGATGCTCTGGTCTCAATGATTGAAGATTATTAAAGCCCCAGGCAAAGATTTTAGTGAAAATCTAAAAGGACAAACAGAAATAATAAGTAATAACAAAAATGGTATAACGCACTCATTCCTGGTTTTGCAGGTTAAATGCATTCATCAATTTTATATACTTCGTAATAGTTAATGTGTTGTCTTATCATAAATGTGTTTAAGCACCATGCCAGGAATAACCTAAAGCACTTATATTGAAGGTTTTATTTTTCTGTAAACAGTATGCAAATGTTTTGGAGAAATTTACTTTGCTTGATTCATAAAATCTTATATAAATGATATTAAGATCAACTTTTAAAACTTACTGTTTAGTAAAATATAAGAGCAATTAACCAGACCCCAATAAAGTCAAATTGTAGTATTGTCTCCTTGCTAAGAGCCAGCCACACACTGAAAAGCTATTAATAAAAAATCTAATATGGTATATATATATATGGTATATATGGAATGGTATATTAAAAATGGACAAATAAGTAAGGGAATTTTATAGAGTGTGTGTAAAGTGAAGCTGGGCACTAGAGCTTTAGAGATGCATTTATTTAGGTTAGGTTCAGACACAGCTTTCTGATGCCGTGATGTTTAGAGTGCGACTGAAATATCAAGAAAGCCTTGGTCATGTGACATAGGGACAGAACGTTCTGGTCAGAAAAGGCAAAACCAAAACGAACTCAGACAGCCTTTGCTGGAGTCTAGGAAAAGAACTGAATTCCAGAACGGCAGGCGATAAGACGTGTCAGGTGCGGCTGTATAAGCCACAGTAAGTGTAGGGCTTTTATCCCAGATACAGGAAACCATCCAAGGGCTGGAATCCAAGGAGGCAAGGACGTTATCACGCGTTAGTAGTCGCTGTGCCTATTGGGGGAACAGATGTGCAGGAATGAAAAGCAGAAGGTGGAGAGCAGGTTTCCGCCTGTGTTCTGGTTCAAATACTTGTTGGTCTCACAAAGCCTTCTCTCTTCACATGACTGGAAAGGATTTCCCTTATCTACATAGTACAGTGAAATACTGCTGTGCTGTTTTCTTGTGATAGACATTGCATTCAGTCTCATGCTTTAGAGACTTACTGTGTTTCATCGACTTTTAGAAGGCTTAGTTTTAGGATCCTGCAGGACAGAGATTGTGATCTATGTGATAGTAATGTACATACATTTTTAACCTAGCTTAATTCAGGGGCTCACACAAATGAGTGTTATCTGAATATGTGGGGTGAAGAGCTTATTTTTTGCAGCAGCAATAGGTAGAGTTGATTCAGCTTCAGCTCACATGAATATTGAACGAACTTAGAAATAATTGGGTATTTATTATTTCATTAAATGGGATCAAAGGGGAAATAAAGGGAATCTTGATTTTTTTTAAGGACCAATTGGATGTCTGTTTGGATAGAATAGACAAAAGAATGATTACAAAAAGGTTTAATGTTGTTAATTAACCTTGGCTTGGAATGTTGCTGTTAGTTTGACTGTCAAAGTTCCTTAGTAAAAACACAGATAGAAGAAAAGCCATCAGGTTGGACCTATTTTGTACATATGCTTATCTGTGTGTATCTGTCTGTCTTTCTGTCTTCCTGTCTTTCTCTGCCTCTTTCTCTCCCCCCCCATGTTACATATATTTTGTGCATATGTGTATCTCTGTCTGTGCATCTCTCTGTCTCTGTCTCTCCCTCCCTCTTTGCCCCCCTCTCTCTTATTTATTCTCTGTGATGTCTTTGTGGGTATGCATGTGCATGTTGAGACCAGAGGTCAACATTGAGTGTCTTCCATAATTGCTCCCCACCATGTTTATTAAGACAAAGTCTTCCAGGAATCTAGAACTCACTGTTTAGAATGGCATGCTAGCAAGTCCCAGGGATCCATGGGTCTTCACCTTCTTAACTCTGGAGTTATAGATGGCTTGTATCTGCGACCAGGGAACAAACTCTGGTTCTGCCTGTGCAACAAGCATTTAAAAGGAGAAAGAAAGGAAGGGAGGGAGGGAGNAAAAAGAAATAAAGAAAGCTCATCCCAGACAGAATGTCTATTAAACTGTCAGTGGGAGAAAAAGAAAATGGCCCTATTTAGAAAAGAATGAACCGAATAAACCAGGCTATATAAATTAGAATTGCCAGAGAATGGTGAACAGGCATGAGAAAGTAGAGCATAGCAGAGATGACCAATACCAGGCCTGCGAATACATCATAAATGCTTCTAAAAATAATAAGAAATCATCATCTGTAAAATCATTAAGGTTCACATTTGTTGCTTTGGAATCTAGCTAGCAAGAGTTTCCTAAAATTGGAAAAAAACATTTTGTGAAAGGAACAGACACAGAGAGGGTGGGGGAGGAAAGGAGAGAAAGAGACAGAAAAAGATTACCATTCTCTCCAAGCTTCCAAAGTTTTGAATGAGGAAGTTGCAGTACAAGAACTAAGAAAGCCATGCTGGGGTCACACAGCTACAGAACAAAATAACTGAAATTTGAACCTGGCTTCTTAATTCCGATGCATTACTCTTGCCAATATTCCCCGAAAATTGGATGATTATGATCCATTTCCCCTTATTTCTGACATAGCGCTCTCCACGCTCGGGAAGGATTTTATTCTTGCCGGTTGTCTGCAGCCCTGGGGGAACCACAGGTTGGGGTTTCCCCAGGGAGAGTTTGAGGATATGACAAATCAGATTCAAATGCCAGACAAATCAGATTCGCTCTCCAGGACTCTGACTCCCCAGCGCATTGATTCTGGGACAGGGAACGGACTGGAACGGAACCAGCAGAGTGACAGCTCGCTGACAAGCCTGTCAGTTAAACTCGGCTCCCTTCGTTCGTGTTGCCGGTGAATCCTCTTCCTTCACTTTTCCTTCTGTTCTGGAGTGAGTCCACAGTCTGCACATCTAATCCTTCAAAGTTTTTCTTAGCATAGCAAAATTTATTTCATATCATTTACAGTAAGTCAACCAAATTGCTGCTATGCTTCCAGGAACACAAATACAAAGACGCAAGATGGGAAGGTTTTGTTAACAAGTCAAAGGGGATAGGAAATGGGAAAACTGAAGTTATACGGACACTGTCGGAGAGAATTCTAGATTAGGCCTAGCCTTCTATCATGGATTGCTTTAATATATGTTCACCAGGTGGTGGTGGAATACACCTTTAATCCCAGCACTCTGGAGGCAGAGGCAGATGGAACTCTCTGAGTTCAAGGCCAGCCTGGTCTACAAACAAAGTTCCTGGACAAGCCAGGGCTATGCACAAAAATAAAAATAAATAAATAAAAATAAAAAATAAAAGGGCAAAATAAATTTTTTTCACTAGATAGTGCCTCTATGGGAGATAGCAATCAATGGGACTAAATAGATGAAAATGAAGAGATCTGTGAAGGACATGTCAGGCCGCTCAAAGGTTGGAGAGTCACAAGCAGAGAAAGTGGGACCCGAGAGTGAAGAATTGAAGTAGGAAGCTACCAACTATGGCTGTTCTTGGACCTACCTCATTTTGACTTGGGTCTTTGACTCTTCCCTCAATTCTGAAAATTCTGGAACTGTTTTCCTGAAGTAGGGTACAGCTGAGTCCTTAGGAGGAGTTAAGGACAGAAAGGCACAAGGAGGTAGCTCTGCTGTCCTGTCTCTCTCTGTGACGACAGCATTGGGTGACTGGGATTCCTGCTCTGATTTTGCATTTAGTACCCTGAGCTAGCAAAGTCAGTCTCCCTGTGCCTCTGTTTCCTGTTCAGTACAATGAAGAAATAATCCACGCAGCTCACCTCTGGAGTCTTGAGAGCCACAGGAGACAAAGATCACAAAAGCAGAGTAAATTGAGAAAAGAGATTAAGAAGAAAATTCAGCTGTCCTCTTGGCATCATTTCTAGGCTCTGTTATGAACAGGAATTTTTCAGCCATAGCAGACAGAGAGTTTTGGGTTTTGCCTTATGTTTTGATAAACACACCAACTAAAAGGAGCTTGTGGCAGTTTTTATGTTAGGCAGTTCCCAGAAATAAGAACAAAACAGAGGTTCTGGGAAGAATTTTGACAAAAATTATGACACAAGAAGTGTCTACTCTGAGAATTTATCAGAGTATTTGCCCATAAATATATCTGACTACTGGGCATATTTTCTTTAGCTGATATTTTTGAGCTCTTCTGAATTCCATGTGTCCTGCATAGATTTATCATGACGATATGTCTTAGTTAGGGTTACCATTGCTGTGATGAAACACCATGACCAAAGGCAATTGGGGGAGGAAAGGTTTATTTCACTGACAGTCCCATCTAACAGTTCATAATTAAGAGCACTGAGGACAGGAACTCAAAAAGGGCCGGGACCTGGAGGCGAGAGCAGATGCAGAGGCCATGGAGGGTATTGCTTACCGGCTTGCTCCCCATGACTTGCTCAGCCTGCCCTTTTTTATATTTGTTATTATTAACTTTATTAAAAGCCTTGAATTAATTTTACCTTCTTTTTTCCTCTTTCATGGAAAATGGATTTTTTTACCCCTTCACATAATATATCCTGATTATGGTTTTCCCTCTATATCTCCCAGTTCCTCCCCTTCACCCCTCCCATCCAGATCCCCTTTCTGTCTCTCATTAGAAAGCAAACAGACTTCTCAAGGATAATAATGAAATGAAATAATGTAAAACACAGCTAACACATTGGAATAGAACAAAACAAGCAATCAGAAGGAAAAGCCCCACCAAAGGCACATAAAACAGGTAGAGATTCAGGGACCCACTCGTTCCCACACTAAATAATCCCATTAAAACACTAATCTGGAAGCCATAATATACATATACATATATATATGTATACACACATATATATATATAATATACATATATATGTATATATATGCAAAGGACCTGGAAGATAAAAGAGAGAAAAAAATAATAAAATGAAATAAAAAATAAGATAAAAGGCTTTTTTGTTGTTGTTTTTTTAAAAGCCCTATACAACATTATGGAACCTCCGAAGATGCTGTTGAGCTGGTTTTCTGTTGACCATGTACTGCTGGGCATGCAGCCTATACTTAAGAGCAATTTATTTCCTTGGTGAGACTCCCTTGTAGAAAACTTAATTTTCATTTGCAAGTGTTAATGAGCTGGGGATTGCTTCTGGGTCACGTGTGTGTGTGTGTGTGTGTGTGTGTATGTTTGTGTGTGTCCACAGATCCTTTCAGCTCTAGAATCCCATGTGATGCAGAACTGTGTAGGCTCTGTGCATGCTGCCACAGTCTCTATGAGTTCATGAATGTATTCATCCTGTTGATTTAGAGAGCATTGCTTCCTTGGTGTCCTCCATCCAATCTGACTCTTGCATTCTTTCAGTCTCCTCTTCTGAAGTGTTCTGTGAACCTTAAGGGGATCAAACTGTTTTCTTACAGAACCTGGGACCACCTTCCCAGGGGTGGTCCCATCCACAATGGTCTGGACCATCATCCCACATCAATCACTATTAAGAAAATGCACTACAGGCTTAACTGAGGCTTCCTTCTCTCCAGTGACTCTACCTTGTGTCAAGTTGACATAAAACTAGGCTCTATAATACACATTTACTAAATAAATGAACAAATAAGAACTACTCTTACATTGGCCCAATAGTACATATCTGGGTACTTGCTGTCATTAAGTATGGGACTCGCTATGTCTTGCTAGTTGGCCTGGGTTAGTATGTATGTAGTAGTGTATGTTTATGTAGTTCATTCTGATCTTAAACACTTCTGGTTTCAACTTCCTAACTACTAACATTTATGATTGATGCTCTCTGATTTATACTCATTTTAGTGCTTGTGTAGGGTGGTGCTTATTTCTCTGAAAATAGTAACATTGACTTTCTGCTTAGAATGGCCAGCTAGTTGGAGAAGTTTGCCTATGATCCATTTATACTCCTGTATTTAGAATCCTTACATTGTAAAAGTAAAATCATATAAATAAATCTATTTCTTTATATTCCCTGGCAGTAAACCAGGGAAATCGAGGCACACAGGGAAGTAGGAGTCATTGCATAGATCTGCAGTACTTAACCTGTATAAAGTGTCCCACCAAAACCTTGTTTTTTAAGAAACGAAGACAATAAATGTGAGACAAAGGGAACAGAAAAGCAAACTGAGGATCAGAAAAGGAAGAATGAGAGCTAAGCTAATGGAGAGCAAGTAATATATAATAGAATGGACCAATGGAACTCCTATACAGAAAGTTTTCATAGAAGCATAAATACATTGACACATTTAAAAACAGTTTAAGATATGATGATTAAAGTCACTCAAGAAAGAAAACATAGGCAATTCAAATTCTAGAAAACAAATTAATTGAAACAAAAATGCTGTGAGAGAGTTAAGGCAGCATATAATAGCAAATAATTATGAAATAATCTTAAGTGTTATGTAGATTATATAACAAGATTAATTCAATGTATCTTGTGTAGTGATTTTGTGATTTTTCATATATTTATGGTGAACCTATGAATAAAGAAAATATCTGAATTGTAGATCCAATTACACATACAAATAATGTAAAAAATCTGAAAACAAAACTGCTAGAAATCAGAACAGGGTAAAGATTTGAAGAGTTAAAAAGAAAGCTAGGCACATTGGTATCTTGGGATAATGGAGCTAAAAAATAATAAGACAAGTGTAAATTGAGAATAAAGTAATTACTTCAAATGCTTTCAAATATAATAATCTTATATTCTTAGCAATATTCATCCTCAAAAACAAAGGAAAAACATTAAGATCACAAAACCCTAGTTAATAATGATATTTTATAAGATTAATATTGTTACATTGAAGCTTCTAAATATATGATATGGTAGAACAAATCAAATAATCATGTCTTTAAGAACTAAGAATAATGAAAGGTAAATATAAAAATACATGAAATTAAGTGAATGGCATGCAATTTTTGGAATATCAACATAGTTTATAAATTTATCTTGATGAAAGTAAAAATAGCTACTTACCCCCTTGAGTTTACTGTCATCAGCAACCAAGCCTATCACCCATATTATGACTTTTAATATTTATTATTTCCAGCTAAGCCCCTCTAATACTGATTTTAGACCCTAGAAGGCAAATATACCATGGAATCCTGGGGAACCTCCTTGGGCTAAGAGTAAGGGAGCGATCCAAACTACTAAGGCTATGCCAAAATGCCTCATGAGCCAACTTTTAAAAAATTCACATAAATGGAAAATTTGGGAGCCAAGGAGCAAGACTGCCCTGCACAAAGCATAACAAATATGAAGAAATCCATAAACCCTTCCTGAAACTTAAAAAAAAGAGAGATAGTTTTATTGGTTTGCCAAGGTACAGTTTTCACTCTGAAAATTGATAAGGGAAATAAAAAGAACTTTCACCCTATCACTCTCTCTCCAGCTGTGACTGGTAATAAGTGGCTGGACCACTCAAATCCTTGAAGTGTAATAGATCATTCCAAGTTCCAAGACATGGTTGCAATGGGAAAGTCAGAATTTTGCAATCTTCAGCAAAATGATGGATATGGCCAATGATCACGAATGATGTCTCAACGTGTTAGGTAAAAGGCTGGTTAGAAGCCTTCTAAGAGACAGATTGGGTGAGATTTACTGATTAATCTTTATATGGCTAACAGAGAAATTCTATCAGTGTCCTTCCCTAACCTGACATGATAATAAGTACACTACCCTATTTCATGATGTATTTATGCAGCAAAAAATTCTAGACCTTGTAGCCAGAATTTAATTAAGCCTCTCAAACTAAGTACTTTGTTTTTTAAAGGAAACATTTAAAGAATTACATGCACACACCAAATTCAGCTATTCGAAAGTTGTATTTTCCCTTTCTGTGTGTAAAGAAAATCGTATGTTTAAACTGCCATTAAAACAGTTATACCAAAGATGACATAGTTGATCTTTGAAGTCCAAAGTGACATCAGTGTCTGACATTCATTTGTTTACTCAAATACCCAACCAAGGATTTCAGCCCTCCATTGTAGATTGTGATACTTCCTTGAATGTTCCATCAGTGCTCTGGATCTGGAAATAAGATATTAAGGAATCTGCTCTGAAATTGATTATTGTTCATAATAAATTATAATCTGATCTTTTAGCTATATAAATATTTAAATATAATACATTATATCTAGCTATATAATATAGTAAATGTAGACACTTTGTAAAGTAGTAATAGTTACCTGAATAGCTCAGAGTAGAAGAGTAGCTATTAGATATGACCTGGAACCATTTTAACATAAATGTGAATAGTTTTAATGCTATAAATTAAGACAGTCGTTGCTGAATTGCATCACAGCATGATCTGTTTTCAGCTTGTTCATTGTTGCAAGGAGGCCGCTTATTCTTCCTAGCTGCTCTGCTATCTTAGACCCAAAATAATCACACAGAAACTGCATTCATTAAATCACTGCTTGGCCCATTAGCTCTAGCTTCTTATTGACTAACCCTTACAAATTAATTTAACCCATCTCCACTAATCTGTGCATCGCCACTAGGTTGTGATCTACCAGCAAAGTTTCAACACATTTATCTGTGCCCTTCTTTCTCCCAGCATTCAGTCCAGTCCTCCCTGCCTAGCTCTGCTCCACCCTTGCCCTACTCTACTATAGGCTCAAAGCAGTTCTTTATTCATTAACCAATAAAAGCAACACATAGACAGAAGGACCTCCCACACCAGTTCATGCTTCCTCTGATCTGAAAATAAAGAATAATAGCCTTGTTGAACTATGAAGAAAAGTCAGAAAACTTCGTGTTCAAAGACGAAACAGGAGAAATATAAGTACATAGATCTATTGAAATTTGTTTTTAGATAAAGAACCAAGCAGAAGCACAACATAGATTGTGTGATCCTTCATCCATAGGCTTCTGGGAAAGCCAGCCAATCTTTAAAATGTAAAATTTTCCTTTTAAGAAGAAAAAGAGTGAAATCTATGGCTCTTCCTTTTTCTGTGGCAGAACCCAATGGGAAACCTAGCAAAGGCTGCTTCATTCTTATCAACAACGCACGCACACAGCCAGGTTTGTCACGTAATTGGAGTAATGCATCACCTTTGTCAAAGGAATTTAGCTGCATCATTCCATACTGTGAGCATTTTTCTATCATTTTGCCTGGAAAGAAAGCTCAAGGGAGTCCTTAGTTTTCATAAAAATTTTGAAAAGGACCGTTTCCTATCTTATAAAATGCACTTTTCAAAAAATTAACAGGAGTTATGAGAATTTGAGCAAATAGTTCTGTTAAACTTCTTGGGGTTAGCAAGAGTTTAGCTTGCCTTGAAGAAATACCTCTTTAAAATATGATCTTTCCATTTTTCTGGTTCTCTCTGGATAGCAAGAAGCTTCTACACTGAAATCCCATTTTCAGAGGGAGAGAATAAGCTAGCCATATAAGCCTGGTAAACAAAACTCCTCGACTTCAAACGTAGACAGTAGCTCTAAGTACGAATAAACGCAGCACAAAGTCCACCCAGGAGGAAACCGGTTGTGATGTCCCACACCTCTGCTGGGTGTATTCTTTCCCGGGAAGTTCTGGGGAGCGGTGATTATGGTAAGATGTTCAGTACTGTTGCGATGAGACTTCCATGTGCTGGAAAACCCCTGCTACATCAGTCTACCACATCTGCCATCACGGAAGTTAACTGGCCAATACTGCATTTGAGTGCCTTGATTAGAAATTGATGATTCTTAAAATTCTCTATGTCTGTGCCTCGTGCTACACTTCATTTTTTACCTTTCATTAAAAATATTTTTTTTCTTGGGGCTGGAGAGATAGTTTAGCAGCTCAGAACACAAATTGCTCTTCCAGAGGTCCTGAGTTCAATTCCCAGCACCCACCTGATGATTTACAACCATCCATAATGAGATCTGGTGCCCTCTTTTGGCCTGCAAGCAGACATGCAGACAGAACACCAAATATATAAATAAATCTTTAAAGAAAATTTTTCCTGACATAATACCTCCTGATTTTGGTTTTCCCTCCTTCTACTTCTTGAAGTTCCTTCCTGCCCCCTCCAATATGGATCCACCCCCTTTCTGTCTCTCAATAGAAAATAAACAGATTTCTAAGGGATAATAATAAAATTAATAAGATAAGGTAAATCAAAGATAACACAGGAAAATAGGTTTAAAAAAAAAGACGCCAGGAAGGAAGGTCTAGAGATATGGTTCAGCAGTTAAGAGCACTGGCTGCTCCACCAGAGGACCCAGATTCAATTCTCAGCACCCACATGGCAGCCCACAGCTGTCTGTAACTCCATTTCCAGGAGATCTGGCACCCTTGCACAGACATGCATGCAGGCAGAATACCAAAGCACATAAAATAAAAATAAATAAAATTTTAAAAGAAAGAAATCAGAAAGGAAAGAGCCCAAGCAAAAGTAGCAAGAAACAGATATAGACTGAGGGACCCTCTTGTTTGCACAGTCAGGAATCCCATAAGAACACTACACTGGGAACTATAATACACGCACACACACATACACACACACACACACACACACACACAGGACCAGTAGTGGTAAAAGAAAGAAGAAAAAATATAAATAAAATATAAAAGTATAAATAAAACGGAACAAAAACAAACAGAAAAGTTCTGACACAACACACACACACACATGATCTATAGTGGTAAAAGAAAGAAGAAAAAATATAAATAAAATGTAAAAGTATAAATAAAACAGAACAAAAACAAACAGAAAAGGTTCTGACACAACATCATGAGCTGATCTGCTGGGCTTGAAGCCTACCCTTGAGAGTAGTTTATTTTCCCAAAGAGACTCCCTTGGAGACATCTATGTTTTCACTTGCATGTAGATGTCAGCTGGAGATGGCTTCTGGGTTAGGAAAGGGGATGTGTGTCCACTTCACTCAGCTCTAGGACTTCCACTGGTGCAAAACCATGTCGGCCTTCTGCATGCTGCCTTGCTCTATGAGAGTTCATATGTGCGTTGATCCACTTGATTCCAGGGAGTTGTTTTCCTGGTGACTTCCATCTCCTCTTTCCATCCCACTCTTTCCATTGCCTCTACCACTGGGTTCCTTAAGCCCTAAAGGGAGGGATTTCATGGAGAAGTCCAGTTTAGGAATGAGCGTTCCATGGTCTCTCACTGCACAGTGTCTGGCTGTGGGTCGCTGTATTTTTTTCTCATCTGCTACAGGAGGAATCTCCTCTGATGATGGCTGAACAAGGCACTGACCTGCATAAAACACAACGTCTTGGTATCAGCCTGGGCTGTTTTGGGGGTTCCTATGGGACCCGTTTGACCAACAGCTCAATTAGATGTAACCAACTCCCAGTACTGGAAGCTTCATTTGGTGACAAGAGATGTCCAGTTGAGGCCCTGTCTCCCCTATTATTTGACAATTTCACTAAAATAGCCTTCATATGTATGTATGTATTTTAGGAAGCTTCTACTGCATTAGGTTTCCATACTACTCTTCAGATAGCCTTAAATTTTAGCGGTTTCTCCCTGTTTTCCCTCCCTCATTCCCATTTTTCCAATCCAGCCCCCCCACTCCCTGTCCATTCATAATGATCTCTTCTCTTTCCTTTTCCTAGGGAGATTTATGTATCCTCACCTAGTCCCTTTCTCTATTCCTAATCTCTGTGATCCTATAGGTTGTACTTTGGTTGTCATTGACTTAGCAACTCATGTTCACATATAAGCAAATACATACCATATTTTTCTTTGTAGATCTGGGTTACCTCACTCGGGATGATTTTTTTTTCTAGTTACATCCATTTGCCTGCAAATGTCTTGATTTTATTCTTTTTTTAACAGCTGAATAATACTCCATCATGTAAATATATCACATTTTCTTTATTAATTCTTCTGTTGAGGGAAATCTAGGTTGTTTCCAATTTCCAGTTATTATGAATAGAGCAGCAATAAGCATGGTTGAGCATTTGCTGTTGTTGTAGGATAAAGTGACGTTTGGTTATATGCCCAAGAGTGATACAGCTGGATCTTGGGGCAGGTCAATTCCCATCTTCCCTGAGAAACCACCACACTGATTTCTACAGTGGCTGTAAATGTTTGCATCACACCATCGGTGGAGGAGTGTTCCCTGTACTTCACATCCTCCACTACATGAGCTGTCACATGGCCTTTCTGACAGGCGTAAGATGAAATCTCAAAGTAGTTTTGATTTGAACTTACCTAATGATTAAGGATGTTCAACATTTCTTTAAACATTCCTTAGCCTTTTGAGTTTCCTCTTTTGAGAATACCCAGCTTAGTTCTGTACCTCATTTTTAATTGGGTTATTTCTCTTCTTGATATCTTGTTTTGGTGTTCTTTATGTATTAGTCTTCTATTAGATGTGGAGTTGGGAAACATCTTTCCCCACTTTGTAGACTGCTGCTTTTTCTGAATGGTGGTGTCCTTTGTTGTGGAGAAGCTTCTCAGTGTCATGAGGTTCCATGTATTAATTGAGATCTTAGTGCTATCAGTGTTCTGTTCAGAAAGTGCCCCCCCTCCACTTGTTAGAAAAGCGAAACAAAACCACATGGATATAGCTCACTGTTAGAAATACTGAAGCAGAGCAATAAACAGATAGAAGAAAATACAAGGGTAATAGGCAGTCCTGAGTAGTGGTGTGCCAGAAAATATTCAGCAAGGAGTTCCTTAGCATCTTAGTTGTGTCGTACAATTCACTTTCTCTATTTTTGTAAAATCCCACATCCCTTGTCTAAGGAGTGGTGTCCACCCCAGTTAACATAGTCCACACAATTCCCCACAGGCACGCCTATGGGTCAAACCTGATTTAGATGATCCCTCTTTGGGATACTGAGATAACCTTCCCTAATGATTCCAGATTGTGTCAAGTTGACAAAACTATTACATCTTATTTTTTTAAGGCTTTATCGTGCTTTTTGCCCATTTCTAAGGCAGATATTCTTCAACTAGGATGATTTCAGCCTACTAACATATCATTGCATAAGAATTGGGAAGAGATCCCCATACACACACCACAGCATACCATTTTCAACATTTTAATGAAAAAATGTAGAAAATTTTAAATGCATACAGTGATAGTGTTAATTGCCAACTTGACACAATCCTGAGTCACAGGGGAGACGGGCCTTGGGGGTGCCTGTGGGGGATTATCTTAATTACATTAATCAATGTGGGAAGATACATCTTAATTGTGGGGGGAGACCATCCCCAGAGTTGGGGATCCTGTCCTGTAGAAAATGGAGAAAGTGAGCTGATTTCAGCTTTCCTTCACCCCTCTCTCCCAGTTATGGATTTCCGGTGATGAACTCCTTCAAGCTCGTGATGCCTTGCCTCACTCGCCATGACGGACTATACCTTGAATTAAGAGCTACAATAAACCCTTTCTCCTTTATTTCACTTTTGTCAGAATAGCTTATCACAGTAGTAGGGAAGGAAATGAAAACAAACAAAGATAATAGTAAAATGTCGAGTAGCTAGTATCCAGATAGACAACACAAGGATCAATTGTGAAATCTGATTAGTTTGTACCAAAAGGTGTTTTTATATAATAAGTATGTATATTTTAATTTTTAATAGTTGCTGTTGTACAACTGCTTACAAACTTCCTGAATTTAACAATTGGCCTTGGTATGCCACCTTCTAGTAGTAGATCACTAATCCATGCCCAGTGTCAGTTGACTGAGAAGCCATGAAAATCATCTCCCATCCCATTTCTCTCCCCCCCCCTCGGTGTTGTCAATAGACTAGGTTCATGTTGGATATTAGTCATTCATAATAGCTCTTTAAAAATAGTGCATTGATTCTCATTCTAGAGCAAAAAAGTTCATTTAAAAGGAGTCATTAATTAAAGTTTTGTATCATTTCGTCACATAAAATTTGGTGGTTAATGTTTTGATATCAAGCAACTGTTTTGGGGGGTGGATTATTTTTTTTTTCCTTGTGATTACTTAACTTATTTATCTCCTACAATCCAGACAGCCACCGTAGCTTTGCATAAGAATGCCTTCAAGGTCAGAATGAAAACAAAGAAAAAAGAACATGGTTTTTCTTCTGTGTTTAAAATAGATTTGTTTCTACAGTTTGTAGTGTAAGCAGCAGTCTTGAAACCTTATTGCAGAGGCCAGGCAGTGTTGAGTGATGAAAGAATGGATCACCTGCAGCTTGTGAGGTCTTTAGAGTTCCCAGACCTCAGTGTTTACTCGTAAATCAGAAAGTGAGAAACAATGTGTGTCGGGGTAAAAGCAATTTTCCATTTCAAAAATATGAGGGAGTTCAATAATAGTGTTAATGAGAGAAAATTATTAAGGGCAGAGTTAGATCTGAGGGGGTTGCGATCAGAAGGATGCCGGTGGTCAGGAATGGGGCACAAAAAAAATGATGACAGAGGCGCAACATGGATCTGGGAGTCTTCTGGATATATATAGCTCCTGAAAACTATTACCGTAGCTTCAGTAATTGTCAGCGGACACTCATCAGGAGTAAAGAGGAGATGGAACCAGCAGCAGATAATAAAGGGTAGCCCTGAACCCCAAGGAGAAGACTAGTCGTAGAGAAACAGTTAGCTATATCGCTACTAGGCGGAGTCTATTCGGATGCTGTAAACAAGTAAGAACTACAGCTGTGGGCAACTGTGTTTCCAGACTCACCAACAGATTGTGCAGGAGACCCCAAGGCTGTCCCCATGACCAAGTTATTTCTGCAACTGCTCGTTGTGTCTCCCAGAGAGGCCTGAAAGAAAGAAGAGCAAGGCAGGAGTTTGTTCCATTCTGAGAGATGCTGGGATGGGCTGCCAGACTCGGGTGGGGAAGAGGGAAGGAGGCTGAAGAGGGTGTGAGTGGTGAGGGAGGAGGATGGAGGAGGAGGGTGAGGGAACGGGGAAGGCATTCCGGGATTAGATGCTCTGGCCCTAATGGGCACACAGATTATTAACCCAGTTCCGAACTTCTTAAGCAATGAGGTAAGAAACTGACAGGGAAAATAATGCCCCTTTCGCTCAGAGTGAATAGTTTCGATGATAAAATAAATCAGCATTTAAAACAGAACCCCTTCTGTTTTCTAAACCAATGCTACCTTATAAAATGGTAAATAATGGGAGCCTATAAGACAAACCATTCTCCAGGTAATTCAGTTTTCCACTTTTCTTTATAAGCTGTTGATAAAGTCACAGAGCTGTGAATAGATACAAAACACTCATTTCTAGGGCGTGATTTTAGAGTTTCATTGATCTCTTTGACCCCTCTACTAAAAGGACCTTCCTTTATGTGACATGTAATAAACAGAAAATACTCCCTGCATATCTATAGTACTATCCCTGCTACTGTTCATTCAGAAATGCTTTTGTTGAAACGATAAGCAAGGTTTTGTTTTGCCCTCAGCTTTCCAGGTGCTTTTTTCCAAGACAAAGTCACCCTCTGTAGCCCAGGCTGCCCTGCAGTTCACTGCATAACCCACGCTGGCCTTGAAGTTTCGAAAATCCCCCACTGGAGTCTCTCAAGGGTTTGGCTCACAAATCATCAAACTTCACTAATTTTAGGGCTTTAAATACTGTCAAAAAATGTAAACCACCCATGTGAAAATATAAATTAACACAAATTAATATTAAAATGTATTTCCTTTATTTTGTAAATTTTGCATGAATTTATATTCAATATTTCTATTATCAAGTCATAAGTTTGTGTCTGTGCGCATGTATGTGTGTGGACATGTGCGTGTGTGTGTGCATGTGTGTGTGCTCAGTGTACCGCAGCAGTTATTCCACGAGCACTATAATACTTGCTGCTTTAAAGACACACATATTTTATTTTATAGGTGTGTTTTCCCTCCATATATACATGTGTGTACTGTGTGGTTCTGCCCTCGAAGGCATGACAAAAACCCTGCCTTGATAAGTGAGCAGGGTGAATAATAGCACTACACAGAAATATCTGGAAGCCTGGTGTGGCAGTGCACGCCTGGGGTCCCGGAATCAGAGGTAGAAGCAGGGCGGTAGGGAATGGTAGGCTAAACTGAGCCACATAGGACAAAGCTCCACACTAGCTGGCCTATATAGAGAGAACCTGTTTCAAAGAGGAGGGGAAAAATGAAATGGAAGGAAGGAAGGAAGGAGGGAGGGAGGGAGGGAGGGAGGGAGGAAGGAAGGANNNNAAGAAAGAAAGAAAGAAAGAAAGAAAGAAAGAAAGAAAGAAAGAAAGAAAGAAAGAAAAACTGCTAAAAGTCTGGAAATTTTTCTGAAACATGATATTTTCATGTACCTTTTCTCATCAAAACTATTTTTCTCAGGGATAGGACTAAAATTGGAAGTGTCGTTCAGCTTGCATTCTCCCTAGAGCTACAGGATCAGCAGATGCACTAAACTCTGCCTTCAATCATAAACCCCATAATTTAAGTCAACTACTAAGACACATTATGTGAAATAGCATGAAGCTTCATTAACAATTTCAAATGGCTGAAATTTTATTATCCTGAGATGCGTTTCCTGAAAAGAGTTATCACATTTCTGCAGATAAATGTCTGGTGCCCAGAAGGACCATAAATCTAGATTATAAACTCTGCTCAGTTGAAAAGTATTTGTTTCTTGAAGTTCTGTCAAGTAGTTTATATTGGGAAACTCTTGTCTGTGTTTGAACTCCACAGTTGACTGTGCTGTAGCATTTCCTGAGACCAACTGTAGCTGGCAGAATAGCCTTTGCTAAAGATTATATACATTTTCAATTTTTATGTTTTTTTTTATTTATGGAGTTGTTTTAAATCTCAAAGTTACATCATCAGTGGCAACAAGTATCCTGTATTTTAATCAGCCAGGAATGGTGATTCTACAGAAATGAAGCAAGGAACATTTTAGCTACAATAGTGTGACTTTTGGCACCATTTCCAAAAACACGCATATCCTTTACAATCAGTCAAACATGACTATTTTTTTTCCAATCGGACATATACAGTTTTATTTTAATCTTATACCATTTCTTATCTACCGTTGAAGACATTTCAAGAAGATCTGAATTTTGTGATGTTAGATTCTAATTTAGAATTAAAACTCTTCTTGATTTTCCTCAGATTTCAGGGAATTTATCTTATAAGAACTTAGCCAGAGAAATGGGGTGTTATGTCGTATTTCTGTAGTCAGAGATCAGCCTGGACAACATAGTGACGCACTGCCTCAGTAGGGGAGGAGGAGGAGAAGGAAGAAAAAGCCATATTAAAATCCCCTTAAGATGGATTACATTGCTCTCTGGGATTTGTCTCTACTGCACGTACTGACATTTTGAGATCCTGTTTTCTTTGGGTGTACATATTGCTGAACCTCGATGTAGCAGGGAGGGCCTTGGACTTTCCACAGGGCAGGGTGTCTTGCCCTCTCTTAAGACTGGAGGGGCATGGAGGGGTGGGTGTGTGGAGGGAGTGGGAAGGGAGGGGATGAAATGGGAATTTGGATTGGTATTTTTTAAAGTAATAAAATAAAAATTCCCCTTAAGAATTTTAAACATGCAGTGGGATCAGGGCCTGTCCCTGGCACTTGAACTGGGTTGGGGGTACCTATTCTCTATGCTGGTTTGCTTCTCCCAACTTTGATGCCAGGGGAGGAACTGCCTCAATATTGTGGGTTTTTTTTTTTTTACCCATGGGAGGCCTGCCCCTTTCTGAATGGAGACAGAGGAGGAGGGAGGAGGAATTGATGAGGACAGGCAAGAAGGAGGTGTAGGTGAGGAAAGGGGAGAAGAGGAGGGAGGGAAAACCATGATCAAGATATAAAATAAATGAAAAAATAATTTAAAAAAAGAATTTTAAACATTGGGTTCTCTTAAATATTTATTTATGTTCACTCAACTATTTTTTGTTGTGAATTCTCCAGGTGCTTTCTGTCTTGTGACAGCATTACTTCCAATTTGTGACAGTGTTACTTCCTGATAAACACATCCTAAGTTACAAATGCCCTTCATATACCAAACACCAAGGCTTTGATCAAAATTCCGTATTTGAGAAACAGCTTTTACGGATGTCGATTGTTTTTGTACAGAATAAAGTTCAAAAAGTTGCAATAATATCCTTTCTCCCCCTGAATGCCACACTTAGACAAACTTAGCTGCCCAGTCTCTGGCACTGCCGAACGTCAGGGACTGCTCCAGGACTACGTGTGGAGCTAGCTTCAAGTCGTTTAACACCTCAGGAAACAGCTGGAAAGGAGCTAGCTGCGGGTACTTATTCCAGGCTACCCCACCCATCGGTTACCTCTCCACTGTGGAAAACTGGGCCACAAAGTGGAGCGCTTCAACATGGACCTTACTAATAGATGTCCCTTCTCTTAGATGAACACAGGAGGACAGGAACAATCAACTGATGTAGGAGGGTCATCTGTCTATGTGTTACTTTCATTGGTTAATA
>LOEQ01004039.1:225346-237993 GCA_001685075.1 Bramus lutescens
GAATTGGGAGGAGGGGAGGAGATGGAAATTTTTAATAATAATAATAATAAAATCAAAAAAGAAATCAAATTGTCTGTCCTTATTAGCTAAATCACCAAAGAATTGAAGTTATAAAATCTACAAGTTGAAGTCCAAAGGAATTAAAAATTAAAATCAAATTTACTTGTCTTCATAAATTAAATTACAAATAGAACCCAGAATTTATCATCCCAAACTAGTCTTTCTTTTCTGAGCCAGTTGTAGGGTCAACTGGTGGTCACAGGCAGTCCATGATAATACCAGGAAGTTCTTTCAGTTTTCTGGCAAGGGTAGGGGAGAGATGTCCAAAAAAGTCAACAAGACACAAAATATTCCAATAATTCACACAGTCCTTCAAAATTTAGAAAATGAGCCTAATTTTGTTTCTTAGAGTTCTATGACCCCAGTCTTAAGTGTTGCAAAAACAAAATAATAGTAATAGAAACCCACTCACTTCCAAACAAAGGATGAGAGATGAAGAACACCTAGATGATAAACAGCTCCTGCCAATCTTCAGGCATCTATCCAAGGTCTGTGGCCTAGATTTTTAAATTTTATTTGGGGAAAATTCTTAACAAGAGGTTTTTTTGACACCATGGTTGACCATAGCATAACCAGCAGGCAGATTCATTGGATTGCGTGAATCTTTCCAACAGTGCCCCTTTTATTTTTTTACATCACTGTCCTTTGTGGCAATAAAAATAAAATGTCTGGTGATAGTGGTCTTGGTCATCAAACTGTGACTCATTGTATTATTTCTATTTATTAAGTACGTCTCACTCTACATTTCACTGTTGTTCACGGTGTTCTGGTCTTCCAATGTTGCACTAAGCATAGCTGTACCTAATGTCATGCGTCTACTATACATGTCTCCATGTTTTCAGTTGCCACAGGTGTCTACCACAATATCTCTCCTTTGGAATTTTGTTCTGCTTTGGTTTATTTTGTTTTTGTTTTTGTTTGTTTGTTTGTTTTTCAAGACAGAATTCCTCTGACCAGGCTGGCCTCGACCTCACTGAGATCTGCCTGTTTCTGCCTCCCAAGTGCTGGGATTAAAGACATGCACCACTACCGCCTGGCTGGAACTCTTGAATTCAAAGAATCTGTCTTTATTTTTAAATGTCTCTCAGCTGAAAAGACACCCACAATACTGTTAATTTCCCCTCAGACTTCCACAGTTTGTACCTGAGGGGACAGAGGAGGAAATTCAAATCTCACTATATCATCTGATGACAGAGTTTTCTTTCATTTTCATTGTCTACACCCAAATCACCAACCCTTCAGACACAAGTATCTCTGAGTTCTTTCCAGAAAGTCAAGTCTTAAATGGAATCAATGTAAATCCAGTGCCACTTTACAGGGTCTTAAAATTTCACTCTACTCTTAATTTTGCTTGAAAGACAAACATCTATCTACCTAACTTAAAAAAAATATCTAGCTAAGATGATTCCATAGATCACTTCTAGAGTGATCTCTGGTCTCAAAGAGCAACCTTCTTTTTTTCCTCTCATAAACTCTGTCTGTTTTTATTGGGGAAGAATTTTCCCACAAAGCCAACATCAGACTAAGACTAAATGTTGGCCTATTGTTCTCCTGCCCAGGATTACAATCCTTCTTGGAATCTGAGTTCTCTAGATTTTGCAATGAGGGTTCAGGATGTAAGCAACCTCATTTTCTTCTCTACACAATAAGAGCTTCATCTCACTTTGATCCTCAGCACGGCTGCGCATATTTTGTGATGATTCCCGGTTTCCTCTTGGAGACTGATCCAATTTATTCAAAGTACTTTGAGCAGCGTCGTGATCATTAAGAGGTGATTTGCAGAACATTCTTATATGCACACTTCTCTGGCAATTTCCATCTGTAATGTATTTTTCTGAGATACCTGGATCTCTCCTTTCAGAGTTTATTCCAGGAAGCAATCTGAGATTTACCTTCTATTTCTTTGATAAATTCCACTAGCAGCTGTCAGGGTTGTTATTCTGACAACAAGTGAAACATTTCTAACATATTTCCAGGGCACTGAGAGCTGGATCTGTCTCCAGGGCAGCGCTGTCTCCCTCTCTCAAGCCTTGATCGTTTCATTTTTCCATCCATCTTTCCAGTTTCTTCCACCTTGGTTTTTTGTTCTTATTCTTCTGCTGACCCTCTGACAGTTATACTAAAAGACAGTTGTGAAGCAAAATTTTCCTTGACTTTCACCTGAGAAAAATGAATGCCTAGAACCAGAAAAGGCTGGGACCAAGCCTGGTCTTAGACATTTCACTGAACTACCTTTGTGTTTTTGTAAGAAGACAGTATGACTGTAAGAGATGTCTCTGTCCCTATCTATCTATCTATCTATCTATCTATCTATCTATCTATCTATCTNCTATCTCTCTTTATATATATCATCTATCTATCTCTATCTATCATCTATCTATCTGTCTGTCTGTCTGTCTGTCTGTCTGTCTGTCTGTCTGTCTGTCTGTCTGTCTGTCTGTCTGTCTGTCTGTCTATCTATCATCTATCTTTTTAGAGACTACGAGTATGCCCACATATGTATGAATTAAACCTTTGGATCATCAAAATCCAAAGACATAGGCAGAATAAACTGAATCTACTGGTCTAAAGCCATGGTGACACCATGTAAGTGATGAAATACCTAAGAGATTATGTGAAGAAAAAAATATAAAGTCTTGAATATAAGGAAATATGCTGTCAATTAATCTGGGGACATATGAGATTTTTTAGGTTAGAACTTTCATAACCTTTTAGGGGACTTTTTAAAGAAGTATGGTCTAAACTTTTGCTACAAAATGAAAGATACATGTAGTTACTTAGAATGAGAAAATAACTACTAAACTTAAAATGAAATCTGGAAAATATTGTGAAATCCTTAAAAAGAATGAATTTTATTACCTAATTATTTGAAATATATCTATAAGATTATATGATGTTGCACACATATAATCCTACCACTTGGAAGGCTGAGAAATAAATATTGCCATGGGAATGAGGGCACCATAGTGAGTTCATGGATAACAGAGCCAACAAAGTAAGACTTTACCTCAAAATGTCATAAACAAAATTTCAACGTGACTAATTTTTCCAACATCCCTTAGCCTTCAATATAATCTGCATTGAGTAGTAATGATCTAATAGGATTTTCTATATATAATACAATAGGATTTTCATATTTCAATGCCAAGTGAGTTTTGACATTGCTAGGACCCTCATGGCATGGGATTGTTTCTGTATGTAAAGATCTGAATATCATCTTGTCATAGCATTTACATTCTAAAAATAAAACTTTCTCCCCAATAAATCATACAGGAAATTCTGAATCTTCAGTATAAACAGAGAACAGACAGATGCACACAAATAGCACTTTCAAATATTTAGTATCCCCCAATGATAACAATATTACTTTATACAATTCATTTTTAGCTTATTATTAGGATTAAGAAAATTAAGAAAGGTAATGGATACAAGATACTTCAGACTTTATTTGTTTGTTATTTATTCATATTCCATGAGTGTGCATATGCCACAGTGTGCATAAAAAAAGCAAAAAATTTCAGGAGTCAGTTCTAGCCTCCCACCAAGTGGGTCCCAACCAAGGATCAAACTCAGGTTATGAGCCTTTTCAGCAAGCATCTTAACCCATTAAAGCAGCCTTGCTGGCCCAAGGTACTGTTATAGGATATTAATCACACTGTGAACCCCAAGTTTGTGTTTGTGTTAATTAAATAGAATCAACCTTGGGTCAGGTGGTAAAGTCTGCATCTAGTTGACTGAAAGTAATCATATAGAGTCAGACAGAGTCTGGACGGTAGATAGAGACACACAGGAAGTAGTAAGGAGGGACTTGAAGGTAACCTCTTTTTGTTTTGACTGAGTGGAAGGATGCTTTCTTTCTGAGACAGTGATGAAGAGGGAAGGTCAGTTAGCTGCTCCTCAACTTCTCTGAGCTAGCAGGTTTTCACCCCAGCCTTTGACTCCCAAGTCTTATGGCTAAATAGAATGGCAGGAGGCTGATCTGGAGGTACATAAAAGTCCCACTGGGATGCTGCCTGAGAAGCAGGCCAGTAACTGCAGAGCCACAATTATTGGCTGAAACAGCAGTAGATTCAGGGGCGGCTATTGTGATGGTGGAAAATCAGCAAGATAGATGTTGGAAATTATTTTTATATGTTAAGAATCATTTAAAATTTAATGGCATAATACTATTTTTATACCTTTCTTTCAATGGAAAGAAAATAAAAATCAAAATTTGACAGTAACGTAGCTGTCTCTAGCCAGGGTGTAAGTTTGTTTGCCCTGAAGTATTTCTATCCCCAAGATGTTGGCCAATTGATGTTATGAAATAAAAACAATTACATTTGAGGGTTTTAGAAGTTAAAGTGAATTAACTTTATATTTTAAGAAAAAAGTTGTTTTTAATTTATATTCTCAGAAAGGACCCAAGAAGGCAAATTAATAAGGAAAAGACTTCAGTAAAAACTGGCCCTGGGAATAATTTTTCTTAAGTAAGTCAGAAATAAGTCTAAACTTACAATGGAAATGCAGTTTGTCCCAATGAAAAGAACAAAGTCAGAGGGTACTCAATTCTATATCCCCAGTTTCTCTACTCTGACATGAGAACAAGAGTCACACAGCTCCTCATAGGCAAATGGTGGTAAACTAAGATGCAGCTAAAGCTGCTGGGCTTTTAGTCCTTTCCGGAATGCACATTTTAGTTTTCTTCTCCTGTATACATACCCACTGGCTAGTGGCAGAGACCATCTAAGACCCTGAAGGTCCTGGTCATGCCTACATGTTCTGGTCCCATCCTGCGTTATACCGAGGAGTAAACTATACCTACACCCTATAAAATTGACCAGTAGCTGTTCACCTTTTGGATTCTAACTTGATAGGCGTAATCAGAATGTTCCCCACTTATGTAATTGTCATTACCACCTTCAGGGTGAGCACTATGATTATTCGAGTTTCAATAATAAAAGAAAAACTATCCCTAACTGGTAAAGAACAAAACCAGGGCTTAACCCACAGCAGTATTCTGCAAACACCATGAACTTGGCACTATGCTATATGGAAAATCATGTTTTCTGTGGACATTTAATACCCATACCTCAGCTCCAAAAATGATTACCAAGAGTACCATCATTGTTTCTGTGGCAACTGTGATCATTGGTGAAATTAATGACTAACTTTGTAGTTCACTGTTATAATTTGGAGCCCAAACACTTTTCCCAAGCACCAAAACATCTCATTTCACAGACCCTTTTGCAAAGTATATTGTTCCTTTGTTTGTTCTGCTCCCACAGTACCTAGCAAAGACTTCTCCTATCACATTTTGCTAATCTTACTCAGTTTTTCCCTTTTAGCTGTCAGACCCAGTGCCTTAAGCATTAGGAAATTACATTTTCCCAAACAATATGTAATCCCATGCCATATATAGAAAGATACTAATAATATCTAGCAGTCACTGTGAAGCATAGTAACAGTAAGGGAGGAAACCATTATTTAGTAAGGCCAATGGTACCATTTACCTGATGGTACTATGCCAGGTCCGCTGTTTGAAGAAGAGACGTATACCAGGGAAATGTCCAGTTAGCTAATCAATCAAGGGAAGGAGTGGGGTTACAGAGGTAATGAGAAGAATATTGTTCTTTAAAATCAGATGTGCAAACCAAATCAAAGAAAATTGGTATTTAATATTTCCCTATGTAAATTGAATAAAGAGAACTGGTATTCTCAAAGGATAAGAAGATGGTTATAATGTATCTTTTAAAGGATCATTTCTCTTTAATGTGTATTATTGTCATATGTTTTGAAATGAAACTTTAGTCTTCAATTTTATTATCTCAACTTTAGGTCTTGCTAAGCCCACAGAATTTAATAATAGTAGGTTATTGTCTTCTCATTCACTTCAAGCCATTTCCTATATCCTGTGAACTCAAGGTAATGCTGAAAATAATTTGATTTCTTTGACTCAATAAGCAGGTCAATGCAATATGCTTACAAAACTTTGACTGTGTGGTTATCATTCACATTGAGATGGGAAAATTATCTCTTATTGTTTTCACTTAGTGAAAATATATTTATACCACTTAGTAAAATAACAATGTTAGAAATGTTCTCTTATGTCTTGTGTGAATGATACTGTGAACATACGTCATAATGAGTGAAAATCAATGTAGCCTAAAAGAAGCTTCCTTGATGGAACATTAGAAAGTTTTAAAATATGAGTGTAAACTTTTAAACCCCAAGACTTGAATTCACATTAATTATTGTCACTTACTTTCTTTATAATTTAAGAGATTATTCACCATCTCGTGTCATAATGTCTTTACCCCTGAAAACAGAAACAGTGTCTCTAATTGAGATATGGTAAAGACTCCAAGGAGTCAATTACTGCAAAGTGCTCATAGAAGATGAGGCTCATTCACGTCTACTTGTCAACAGCGTTTGCTGATAGAAGAGTGGAACTCATGGTTTTGGGTGTCATCACAGTCTCCACAGTAGCAGAAATGGTATTCTTGGCAGTCATCTTCTGAACTAAGGTATGGATACCAGCAAAGACTAAAGGAGAAGACATTGTGGCAACACGATGCACAGAGACCAGGGTGGGAAGTACTCTACAGTTGTATCAGCGAGGTTACTTAGTTAAGATGTGAGAAGAGAGGAAAGTAATGGGAAGTAAGTCTGCATGAAAGCATACATTGTAGATTATCAAAGCCAGTAATGTTTTCCAGTGATGGTGATGAGAGCAGCTGAAAAGTTGGTAAATAACCCAAATAATTTTCAATTTTCAGTGTAACCTTCTTCCATAAGCCAGAGAGTAAGCTATTATCTTGAACTGAAGGAAGAAGATATTTGGGTACATTTTTGTTCTCTTTCATTTATAGTCACAGGAAGAAGAAATAATCTACAATAATTCAGGATGAAAGGACACTCTCCAACCATTTGGAAGGGTGTTAGCAGTTATTCCCTATTCTTTGTGTTGATCTTCCAGCCCCTTTAATCATAAAAGTTTCTAAAAAGAAAAAAATAATACATAGGAAAGCCAGGTTTTTAGGGAGCTGATTAACAAGGACTTTTATTTTTAAAAACATTCATATTAACGAGAAGCTTCAAAATCAGTAAGCACTATTGACAAGATAAAAAAATATATACCTTGTGAGATATTTTTATCATTTTTACTGTGTCCCAGTAAAGTTAATCATAGTGAAGAGGTCATTGCCCAAGGGAATAGAGACAAAGTTCACAGATTCTTCCTCTATGAAATGAATAGTGGCTAGGGAAAGCCCAAGTGGGATGGATTCCCATTACATAAATGCTGTTGGTATAGAAGGGAATGTAAAGGAGGCTGATGTCTTAGTTAGGGTTTCTATTGCTGTGCAACGACACCATGACCATGGCAACTCAAAGGAAAGCATTTAATTGGAGCAGACAGACATGATGCTAGATAGGTAGATGAGTGTTCTACATCCAGATCAGCAGGCAGCAGGAAGAGAGTGTGATACAATGGGCCTGGCTTGAGCAACTGAAGTCTCAAAGCCCATCCCAGTGACACACTTCTTCCAGCAAGGCCGTACTTACTCTAACAAGGTCACACCTCCTAATAGTGCCACTCCCTATGATCCTATGGGAGCCGTTTTTATTTAAACCATTACAGCTGATAAAAGGACAAGATAGTAGGGGAATCACTATCACTATTTGTCTGGGACCAAGGGGTTTCCTGGGTTGTGCTACTTTTCATTTTAAAATAGTAACAATAGCAAGCAGACTGGAGGAGCTGGTGCCATTAACAAGCCCAGCCTTATCTATGTAGACCATATGTGGTACTGAACACAGGTGGACCAACGTAACACACATATGATTGATGCACCAATGTGATGTTTAAACTGTGGTGCCATCAGTGTGTGAGGTCATCAATAGTTTATCCCAAATCCTCTATTGTTTTCTTCAAATGGCTAGAAAGATATGTTATATATTAGAATATGTATTAGAATTGTATATATATATATATTAGAATTATATATATTATATATGTTAGAATTATAAATACTGGCATATAATAATAAATCAAGAACATTTTCAGAACAACATGTTTCTTGATCTTGGTAGAATCGCCTACATTCACAGCCTCCCTGGTTACTCAGGATATTTTCCTTTTTTGTTCAGAAAAGTGAACTTCACTTCTTTAGGATAATAGAGGCAACATACTATCTGTCAAATTGTAAAACTCCTTTCCATCAATTTGTTTAGTCCAGAACAAGCCACCATGGACATGGTCCATTCTGACAAAGTGGCCTACTCATGCCTCCTTTTCCCCTATCAGGAAAGAATGTATTCCTGGTATATTCCTGATAGTTAGCCCCACTCACAATGCAGCTCTAGCCCAATGTCTTGCATGGAAGCATTTAGTTGGTATCAGGAACTCTGACTGCCAGGAAATTTAAGAAATGTGTGTGTCTGTGCAGCTCTTTGGAGCCTTAAAGGGTTTCTATTGAGGAAACCTCCCTCATCCACCAGTACTCTTACTTCTGTTTTCAATAGATGCCCACACATGGCAAGACTGTCTATAATCACATGGAATTTGAGTACGCATGTGTTGATGGAGGCCACTTGTTCGTTTTCTGACTGCCCTGACTTGAAATATTCACACAGAAACTATATTATTTAAATCACTGCTTGGCAAATTGCTTAAGTGTATTGCTAGCTAGCTCTTATATCTTTGGTTAAACAGAAAGGAAGAAATGGTATGGGAAGTCCTTCTGTATATGTGCTGCTTTTGTTGGTTAATGAATAAAGAAGTTTCTTTGGCCTGTGATGGGAAAATAGAGCTAGACAGGAATACTAAACTGAATGCTGGGAGAAAGAGGGTGGAGTCAATGAGAAGCCACGTAGCCCCACCAGAGAGAGATGCTGGAGAGAACTTTACCTGGGGTGCCACAGCCACGTGGTGATACACAGATTAATAGAAATGGGTTAGTTTAATATATTTTCTGTGTGGTTATTTTGAGTCTAGGAAGCCAGTAATGAAGAAGCGGCCTTCCACCTACACTCATGTCTAGATAGTGCAGTCCTCAGGCCACATTAGCTCTTACTCTAAACTCGGAGGAAATCAGTCTTTTTGCTCTATGCCAATGTGTTCCCATTTCCCATGAGATACAAGTGATTGTAGGATTTGAAATTCTTCCGTTTTGTGGGGTTTGGTGATTTCAATTATGACTTTTTCACCCTCTACTTTTGTTTGCTCTTTATGTGCAATTTCAGTGAAGGAACAGGTTATGCATTCTGTTAAAAGTTATACATTATCAATAACCATTTATCAAAAGTAACTGAAGAAAAGGCTCAGGAAAAAGAACATAATTATCTGTGGTTGCATTAAAAAGTTACTAAAATGCCCAGAAAACTTTGCTAGTCTTTGACCAGATAGAGATGACTGCTTATGTATTAGTGATGTCTATCACTGATACAGTAGAATTCCAGCCACTTAGGGAAGGAAGTATTTATTGTGGTTCTTGATTTCAGGGTGTATCAGTCTATCATAGTGAGAGCTAGGGAAACATTCCAGGAAAGTATGAAACCTGGGGCACTAGGAGTCTGTGGCATGGCTTGTTCACATGTTGGTGGATCCTAAGAACAAAATTGGAAACAGACTTGGGCAACAACCTCAAGACCCATCTCATGAGTCCTTTATGTACTAGCAAGACCTTATGTCATAGATCCCATAATGTTCTTTGTCCCTCACGGTGCTTTCAACTAGAAACCAAGTGTTCTACCATATGAGCCTATGGTGCATATTTCAGATTTAAACCACAATACCTTATAGAATATGGTAACAGAGCAGAGGTATCTCCTTTTTCTGCAAAAAAATAAAATAAAATTAGCATGAGGAAAAGTAAATTGTGATTGACAGTTTTCAGTCTAAACAGAAGCGTATATTTGAATGACATCCTAAATCATGGCTGTCTACAATAATGAATAGGAATAATTAAGTATCAGCAATCAAAGTATACAGAATTAGAGAATATTTTAAAGTTATGCATATCTTAGAGTTCCTAGGTCTAAATGTAGTATTATCTATTTAACTGTGTACTCAAGTATTTTCTTTCTTAAGTTCAAAGGACTGCAGCACTTGCAATAATGATTTACATTGCAAGTGCTCTTGGCTACATGTAAATGATATGTAATTATTGCATAAAACCTCATACCAGGTGCAAATAACAGACACAACCAGCATGATGACAGAGAGATTTTATAAATAGTAAAGGGTGGGGGTTAATTTATTAAGCGTGTGGGCATCCACAGCTGTCTCCCTCCAGCTGACGTGGCTCAACTGCTTTGTTAAAAGATATCATAATATCTTCTCCATTGTGTTACTTTGTTTCTCTGTAGCATTTTTGAGAATCAGGTTGCAACAAGATTGAAAGGGGACCTTAAATCCTCTGATGAAACCCAGAAAGATATCAAATTCAATGGCATTTGCAAGAACCCTGCCTTTCGCTTATGGTTGCTTTAATCTAACCAACTCTGCACGATGAACATAGACGTTTCTCAAGTATCCTTTCTGTTTCCCTATGGAGCAGATGCATTTTTTAAAACTCGAAACCTACAAAGCATAGCCCGCAATTGAATTTATCAGTGGCAGAGCCTTTGTTCGAGGACTCGAGTCGAATCATTTTTATCAGACTGGCTGATTTTCTGACTGAAATTATTTGGTCTGATTCTGTTTTGATTCTGTGCATGTGGATGTGTTTGCCAGGACGGTGATTCTATAGTCATAAACCTAGGTCAACACTAACAATAACCTCTCTGTGGATGGCTAATAGTACAGACTCCCCACAAGCTGATACAGGCTCTGCATAGAACTAGGACAGCATTCAATGTGGTACAACATGAAGCATCAACTTTAGAGTTTAAAAGAAGCATGTATTGTTAGACACTTAGTAATAAAAAGACCTGACACAAAAAGTAGACCAAAGCAAGTTACAGAGAGACCTGCTGCATCCCAGTGATTCAAGAGAACTCCCTATTGACTGGTGATGGGCTCTTTCTTCACTAGGTCCATGATGCAGTCAGTAGAGCCCACTATGATTAAGGCTCTGTAAAAGTCACAAAAAGGAAACATGTTCATGAATATTATATATATATATATATATTTCTGAGTATTTTATTAATTGAGGTAGATAACTATCAGGAAAGAATATATTCCTGGAATATTCCTGATAGTTATCCATCTCAATTAATAAAATAATAAATTAATAAAATATTCAGAAGTAAAACTTGAACGCTGGAGTTCTGAATACTGACAATATTTCTCTATAACTCTCTTCTGTTGTTAGAAGGTTGACCCAGGTCTGCTCTGTTATATTCTTATTGTACTTGTGAAATACATGATGTATGGCAAACGCTTGGGGATATATTTTTAATTCCATCATCTTGGTAGCTGGAATCATGTTGACTGAAACTAAGCTTATATTATTATGTTCCATTTTGCATTAAATGTTTCAAGAATTATGAGAGAGTTTGCACTAAGGTCAAGAAAAAACTTAGAATTAGTGATATAAATTTAAAAACTATTTGACTATATAAAGCATGGAGCATGGATTCTTTTTGTTGTTGTTGTTATGTTTCTGTCTGGTTGACCTGTCCATTGGAAAGCATGGATTCTTTATAGCTATTTTCTTTAAGTAATATGTGGTGGTATGAAAGACAATGCTCCCAAAGGAAGCAGAACTATTAGGAGGTGTGGCTTTGTTGGAGAAAGTGTGCCACTGTGGTGTGGGCTTTGGTCTTTTTCTCAAGCTTCATTCCCGTGACAGTCAACTTCCTGCTGCCTTCTGTTCAAGATGTAGATAGCACCAGATCTGCCTGCGTCCTGCTGTGCTCCCCATCACAATAATGGAGGAAACATCATGATGATAATGAACTGAACTGTGAGCCACCACCACAATTCAATGCTTTCTTTGTAAGAGTTGCTGTGGTCATGGTGTCTCTTCACAGCAATTAAAAAAAAAAACCCTAACTAAGACAGAATCTATAAATTTCTTTATAATTGCAGATCCCAGATCTGTTCTTAGATGTTCTACCTGTTTCATGAGCTCAATCTGTTAAAAACCTGAATTTATTGTCCTCTCAAAAAAGCATTTACATTTTGAGTCTTCTGGCCTAGTGAAAGTAAGTTGGAAATCTTAATGCTGTCTCTAATTTGTTTCTCAAACTCTTTCCCATCTACCACTCATCACAAAATTTGTAAATTTTAATGAGATTATTTTTCAGTGAATCCATATCTCTTCTTTCCTCTTCAAAACCCCATCCTCTAAATCTATGCTGTCTCCATAGACTGCTGGGCCCGAACCATGCCCACTTAATGGATCTCTCCTTCCACCATTATTTTAGCCATTTGAATTTTCATAGCAACAACAAAGGATATTTAAAAATTAACATGTCCTGCTATTCTCTGTAACATGAATGGGGCCTGCTTGTTGGGGTTTGCTGTCCTGCCCAGCTCCCCACAGCTGGCAAGCCCTAAAGAAAAATCACACAGAGATCTCTATAAGTTATAAAGCTGATTGGCATATTAGGTCAGGCTACTTATTAGCTCTTGTAGCTTATATTATTAACCCATTATT